>PVKA01014405.1:7218-52625 GCA_004027165.1 Ctenomys sociabilis
AAAAAAAAAAAAAAAAAAAAAAAAAAAAAAAAAAAAAAAAAAAAAAAAAAAAAAAAAAAAAAAAAAAAAAAAAAAAAAAAAAAAAAAAAAAAAAAAAAAAAAAAAAAAAAAAAAAAAAAAAAAAAAAGGAAAAGAAAGAAAGAAAAAAAATGAAAGAAAGAAATAATGAAAGAGAAAGAAAGAAAGGAAGGAAGAAAAGAAAAATGCCAAAGAATGTAAAATTTCAAGGGCGAGGGAGATAGCTTGGTGGTCTAAGTGCCTGCCTGGCAAGAGCAAGGACCCCAATTTCATCCCCAATAGCACACGCCATGCTGGAGCAAGAACCCCGGAAGCGCAGGGCGGTCACCAGAAACGGGCGTGGTGGTGCACACCTATAATTCCAGAGCTGCGACAGAAGGATCACTACAGTCTGATCTGTGTAGCAAGGTCTTATACCAAAGGAAAAATTAATTGTTAATTAATTAGGAAGTCATATAAGTTGTGCCGAATTCTGCTATCAGAACATAAATTAAATAAACACATTTACACTATAAAAATTACATATTTGCCTGTTTTAAATTAAGTACTCATTACTCAATTTTCTTTCATTTCAGTAAGTTATAATACATTCATTTTTAAAATCTTCTTTGGCATACTATTGGAATTTCTTGGTAAAGGAGTCAACGTTTATTTCAAAATTCATGACAGAGGGCCCGGGGAGATGGCTCAATGGAATAAGCACTTCCCTGGCAAATGTAAGGGCCTGAGTTCAATCACCAGTTCTATAAAAAAAAAAAAAAGTTCATGGCAGATGGCTGAAGATGCTTCTCATCCGCTCTGGTGAGTATGCAGTCAATCTCAGGACTTTTCCTGGAATTGCTTCTAATTTCTGCACATAATGCATGCTCCTGAGCATCACTTTGAAAATTTAGTGAACATTGACACATTTTTATTATCTCTCTATAGAACTGTCATTATTTGAATTTTTCCAAGAATATTTTTCTCTTTTAATTTATTATATCTATGACTTTTGCATAAATGTAATTTGTACAATTTTTACTTGATTGAGAAATTATTTTTTGCTTCATTCATTTGTACAAACATTTTTATTTAAAATAATTTTAAAATCTTTTATTTATTTATTTGTTACAGGGTCTCACTATTTAGCTCAGACTCAGAGTGATCCTCCTGTCTCAGCCTCCCCAATGCTGGGATTACAGGCATGGGCCACCATCTCTGGTTTCAGTGGCAGGTTTGGTGCAGGGAAAGCATGGTATGGAACCTGGGTCTTTTGGCTTGTCAGGCAGGCACTTAGACAACCAAGCTATCTTCCCAGTCCTACAAACAGTTTTAGAATTGATGTCCCATGTGTCATACTCATGGCAAATTCCTTCATCCAATTTATCATTAGCAATGTACAACTAGATTCCCTCAGCATTCTTTATCTTTTTGTTCTTTATAATAATAGAATCTCTCATGTGATGCCACAAACTTTATTCTGTTAAATTTCCCCCATTTCAATTAATGCTCTTTATAGAAATACTTATTAAAAAATTGAGGTCAATACTGAAATGTCCTTCTCTTTATGGTGCTTCTGTAAATGCTCTCAGAACATTCCAGTATGCTCCCCAACTCCTGTCACTGCCAGTGATGACAATTCACTCTGTCCCCATCATCTCTCAGTTGGATTATTGCGGTATCTTTGTGACTGATCACCTTGCTTCCACCTTTGGCATCAATATATTTTTCAAAGTGATCCTATTAAAACGTCAACTCAGATCAGATCAATCTTGCAAAATTTCTCTCTATAAAGTCAAACCCCTGAAATGCTAGATAGATGCTAACTAGTCCATAAACTCTAGGACCTTGTCTTCCAGTTTGCAACCTCATCTGCCCTTTCCTGAAGCACCTTGGGAGTGTGGCTCTTCTTAAATCAAACCAGACAGCTCGCCACCTAGTTCTCTGCTTTGGTTCCCCTACAGGTCTGTAATGACAGTAAAGGAAGTTACTAATATCAAAAACTGAAAACAATAAGATGATTGTTATTGCTAATATTTATTGTTTTAGGCCAACTTGGCAGGCACAATATATTGCTAGAAATTATTTACCAAGAGTAATGGAAAGTCTGTTTGTAGGTTCCACAATAAGTCCAAATCATCCTTTCATTAAATCATTATTTTTTATATAGAACCTTAGCACCAGATCATAATCTCTGGTGTAATTTTAGCGGTAGTTCTATAACAGCTAAGATTCAATGTACTATTATTATTTATTTTTATTTTTGTTTTATTGAAGTACAAATATCTATGAGACAATTTTAAGATACCTTGACAAGATGGATTTGATAAATTAATACATTGCAAACTGTTTTCATAATGTTTTGGTATCATAGAAGGTGCATACTGAAATTATACTTACAGACATTATTATACCGTATGTCTCTTATCAGTAAATAAAGAGAGTGTAGCTGTTTGCATATCTTATTTTTTGTACTATTATTTTTGAACATCCAAAGTTATTAAACACTAATGTGTAATGTTTTTATGTTTAATATTTTATCAAAATGTATACAATATGGATTTTGGACCAATTAATCTTGTTAGTTTATTTAGCATCATTTATATCTAATCATTAAAAAATTCAAATATTTACTTTGATCAGAAAAAATTCAAACATAAAATATATTTTATTTAACATTATGCATAACAAGATTGTTATTACAGTGCAAATTTCAACCAGTATGCTATTCAAAGAGAAAATGGCACAAATTTTAATTTAATATATTAACTAATTAATATTTTTCAGTTGTGTCAATTTGTATACCAATTTAAACTGTGGGTTTAACTGAATTAAGTAAACTTTCATAATGTCAGTGGGCCTCATGCAAAAGATTGTACATCTTGCAAGAAGAGACTGGCATCCTGAAAAGGAAAAAAAATTCTTCCTGTGGAGCACAACACTGAAGTCTTGCCTGGATTTGCCATGACTACCAGTTGGGCTCTCTGGTAGATTTTGGGTTCAAAATTCCAAAAGTCAACAAGTCAATGAGTGTGTGTGTGTGTGTGTGTGTGTGTGTGTGTGTGTGTGTGTGTGTGTAATGTATTTCAAATAACTCTTCAAAACCTGTATTTTAACTCAGATGCCAGGTGACTTGATTGGTACTAAGTCCATGGCCTCAACCATTGTTAACAAGATTATATCCTTTAGTTTAAAAGGGGAATGAGATAATGTGATAAAATAGCAAAGGTAAATTCCTGAAAGTAAAAGAATGCTATTCTCGTGTACTGTGGAAAAGTATATGTATCAAGTGGGAAATTTCAAATTATTCAGAGACCATTTATATTATTGAAATTATTTCCTGAAAGAACTTTAGGTAATGTATAATAAGTACAAGGGATCTGGAATTAATACTGTGAAAATTTTGAAAATAGACCATCACAATATTCATTAAATTTTATTTTTAGTTTTATTTCACTTTAACAAAATTAGTATCCAATATATGGAGCAATGTGATCAAAACTAGATGGAATATAAATATTTAAGCTTTGAGATCTACATTAAAACTTCCAAACACTCTATGAGTAATGTAATAATTTTGTTGTGGGTGTGCAATATCAGCAAAAAAGAACATTGTCAGTTTGAAACTTTCTTTCATTTTGGTTTTTGCTTGATACTTCTTCTTATGAATGTGATTCTATTCATTTCTTTGCACAAAAAGCTACTTTAAAACTAATTTGGGATCATGTCTAGCAAAACTTTTTACTAACTTAAAGCTGAGTAGTAGAAATTTACATGTACATGTTATTTACATATTTTGATGTAGAACAAGATCATTTTGAGTAGTAGCACCCCAATACACATTTGCTCAGGGATTTATTTTTTCCATTTAATTATTTACAACAGGGATGTCCAGATAGCTAAGCAGACTAAACTGCCTGCTTAGACAGAGCACAACAGCCAAGGTTCGATCCCTGGCATGCTTTGCCCGCCCCAACCCTGGGGCACTGAGATGGCGATTGACACTTGACGTGGTGGCACACCTGAGATCCCAGCTCTCGGGAGGCTGAAAACAGGAAAATTAGTACGAGTCCGATCTACAGCAGTGAGACCCTGTCAACCCTGCAAATCAGGTACCAAATACATGCAAAGAAACAATTTATAATACAACAATCCAATATGTATTCATATAAAAATCTTAGTAAAGAACAATGTAACAGGAATTATGTATTCTTTTTCACTGACATAATAATTTCAATATAAATATACTAAATGTCATCTCAAATTTCTTTGGATAGAAAATTTAGAGATTTTCTTGTACCTAGATATCAAGTACAAGTACAACACAGAAGTTACTAGTTAATCACTATGATAGGTTTTTAGCCTGCTCACAATGTATTGCTGTGACAATATTGCTTTATTTATTATTCAAAATGAGTGATGACACCTTATGATTTTTCTATAAAAATCACAACTTTTGAAGAACTTTTATGCAAATGCAGACAGATTTGATACTGCTACATAATATGAAATTACTAAATCAGATATCATATTTACATATTGATACCATCATGGCCTATGTACATCCTAAAAATATGTTGCTATAATATTTTATGTCTTGACCTATTTATATTTATGCTTTTATAATAGAATGCAAATTCAGTAAATTAGGAGTGGCCTTGATACAGTGCAGTACCAGGGAGCACACCTTAAGTAACTTTATGAATTATAATGGAAAGGGTGCTTCACTCGCTAAAGGCATTGCTGTGCCTTGTCTCCTACATTGTATTTTACCTGCAGAAAATATTCGGCTTTATATATTATGTCTATCTTAAAGCAAATAATTTTTAAAAATGCTCTCTAATACATAAGCACTATATAAATTTTTGAATATTAAAATTTATTACATTTACTGCTTTCTAAATTGTAAAATATAAATTTTTGAAAAGCATATAGTTAGGCATTGACTTTAAATAGATTACATTTGGTGATGTGGATAGTACAGTGTTTTTAAAGTGCAATTTAATACAATATATGATGTCATCGATAGAAGGATTTTAAAATGATTTCAAGTAATTTCCATAAGTTTATTAACTATTCAATGATTACCAATCAATCATTTTTCTGCCTTAATACCTTTGATCTGAGCAGTGCCAATTTATGAATAATGCTCTAATGTTATTGTGTCATATAGTTCTCATGCCCAATGAATTTCAAGGACAGAGTGACCAGGTATCTTCACTGAAAAAAAAAAATACCATCATCTACAGAAGTTATATAGTATAAAATTCATGCATGTCATTCACATCCTGAAAATTCATGGACTTACTAATGGCTTGCAGCTCTATGTCTTCTTCTGAAGAAAATGCATTAGAACAGACTCTAAAGAATGAAAGGTGAGACATTCTAAAGCTCATACACCGAACAGGGCTGAGGGTTGGAGAAATAAGTAAAATAATAAGGGTCTGTAGAAAGAATAAAGAACTTGCTCAAAGTGAATGACATATCAAGTCAGAGAACTCATTTTTGTAGACACAGAATAAGGATACATTACATTTTCTTCTTGTAATGTTTGCAGCAAGTTATCATTATATTCACTCCAGGAGTTGACACGTGCGCATAGTGCAGCCTGATTCTCTTTCACTCACCTCCTGCTCACCTCGGCCCAAATTCTCCCCTATTTCTTGGTTCCCTTCCTATTTCCAAAAGATATGTGTGGTTAGCACTGAAACATCTTACATGCTGGGATCATAGAAACAAGGAAATTATCTTGCTTACACTTTCAGTTAATTATTGAGTCCAATTTGCTATTTCTTATCTAAGTAAGAAAAAAGTTGAGGGAGAAGATGAATACAGTAACAGTATGATAAATTACAATACTGTTTTAAATGTAATCATACCATAGAATAAGGAAATGATTATACATGAAATGTAGATCCTTATATGTGTTTTAAAATATATTCCGATAAGATACTGAAATCAAATCGGAAAAAATAGCACCTCATGATGCTAGAATTTCAATTTAGAGTTGTCATAAATCAATGCATATATAAAATGATGGAATATCACATTCATAATGTTAGATAATGGATTCCTATTCTGAGACCAAAGCTTTGGAAACCATAATCTCCACAATTAATTCCAAATTCATAACTGCATTACATTTAGATTTGCAGTAATGCCATCTGGGAAGTTCAGCCAGGGGACTGGAGGACAAAGAATATAATATCTTCAAATTGTATCCATGTGATCAGTTGGAAGACAGCTTTGGTCTTTGAATCATTACAGATCAACTCAGCCTCTAAAGTTTAGAATACAACGTTCAAGGAGAAGGCTCAGTGGAATAAGTGCTTCCCTGGCAAGTGCAAGGGCCTTAGTTGAATCTTCCGTTCTGCAAAATAAACAAACAAACAAAGTTTAGGATACTGTACTTCACCACAATGGCTGATCAGGTGTGCACCCTCATTGTCCTCCTTTGTCTTCTGCCCAGCAACTTCATGCTGTGTGCACCTTGAGGAAGAGCCAATTATCTGGATGAGAGTTAAATTTTCTTTAACTTCCAGTTAAGAAAGCTAAACCAGGTTGAATTTGGGTGAAGATCAAAGCCATTTCCAGAAGAGCAAGAAAAGAAGAAATGGCATTTACAGCTCCCACATATTTAGTCACCCGGACTAAATTAAATTAAAAAGACCCTTTTTGCTCATTATCGTTTTCACAGGGTAATAAATAGACTAGTCATTTATCAGAAATAATTGTTAAAAGTTTTAGTGTTTATAGCTCAGTTGCCTAAGTGCCTGCATAGGCAAGTGCAGGTCCCAAGTTCAATCCCTGGTGCTGCATGCCGTGCTGGGCCCCCACAAAGCTGGGCACCATAAACAGGCGTACTGGCTCACACCCGTAATCCCAGTGCAGGGGAGGCTGACACAGTAGGATCACCAGGAATCTGAGTTGCATGTGAGACCCTGTATCAAATACATTAAAAAGAAGATAGATAGGATATTTCTGCTTAGTTTTTTTTTTGTTTGTTTGTTTGTTTGTTTCTTTGTTTGTTTTTTTGTTTTTTTTTTTGAACCAGGAATTCAACTCAGACCCTTAGGCTTGCCAGGGAAGCGCTTTTTCCACTGAGCCATCTCCCTGGCCCCTCTGCTTAGTTGATTACTTGAATTCATGCACTCGCAGGTGCTGTGTGTGTGTGTGTGTGTGTGTGTGTGTGTATGTATGTGTGTATGATTAGTAAATTCTTAATTTTCCAATAAGTACATGGGCACAAATTATTCAGTATAAACCATATATTACATAAAATTCACCAAAGTCAAAATGTAATTTTATGCTCACCATTGTGTCTTTCATAATTATCTAGCAGGGTAGTTAATGAACTTGCTTAAATTGAACAAATGGATTTTTTGTTAATGACTATGTATGTTATGAAGACAAAAGTTTAACAATAATTTAACATGACATATAGAGTATTATTATTACAACATGTAATCAATTTACAAAGATTTCTTGAGATATTGTGTATCATTTTTAAATACTAGGACATTGAAATGCAGTGTATATTTTGCAATACAACACAATTCAACTTATTGAAATTGAGTTTTTAACTGATACATGAATCAAAAAATGCAATAAAGTAGTATATATAACAATGTTTCAACAGATACATATATTATTTAGTGTAAATAACTTTTTAAAGATTAAAAATAAAGTTTTTCTACATGAGGTAGTAGTTTAAATATAGGACC
This sequence comes from Ctenomys sociabilis, assembly GCA_004027165.1. Classification (NCBI taxonomy): domain Eukaryota; kingdom Metazoa; phylum Chordata; class Mammalia; order Rodentia; family Ctenomyidae; genus Ctenomys; species Ctenomys sociabilis. The sequence goes on from PVKA01014405.1 coordinate 14,940, forward strand.
TTAAGTAGGGCAAGAAAAGATCCATCTTTTTATACTTGGATGGGAGCAGCTCACTAATTTTTCTTGTTTAAATAAATGTAGTGATTAAGACAAAAAAAGTACATGAGTCAATTAGCAATGCCTGCCATGCATTCAACATATGGAGCTGACTCCAATTTAATTCTTTTATAAAGCACTTATTTTCAAGGCACTGTTATACGATGAATAATATTTTACATTTGAAAATGAGTTACGTATGATTGCAGGGACTCAATAGAGAAAAAAGCAGAATAAAAAAGTGTAAGAGGCAAGACATGAGGAGAAGAGAAAGTTCAACTGGGATTATGGAATATCATAGAAACATTGTAACCTATGAGAAAGCATAAAGGGAACTGCTGCATAGAATATAAGATTCTGCCTTGATGGCAAAAATTGGAACAGTCTCTTTACCCATGAAGTGTTTTCCCAATTATGGCTTTAATGTTTCTGTCCCATAACATGTAACTCAAAGTAATCTAGAATTGCCACTTTTCTTTTTTTTCTTAGCTTACTTTTTTTAGATTTTCAAATTTATTCTTTGCTTGGTTTTCATAACTGGATCACAAAATTGCCAAGTTTAATACTGGTTTATCATTATACACAGCTATTTTGCAAAAATTACCAAAGACACCAATTCATTCGTATTTTTGAAAAACTATCATATTTATTACTTGAAAGAGATGACTTCTAAAATAGAAACAGATTATCTTTGCCAAATTCTGCAAAAAAAGACAGCTAAGATAATTATACTACCAATTTCCATTGTTTTATTGAAAGGAACATAAATTATTAGTTTTTTAACTTTTAGACCAATTTTTCATGCTTTTATATGGTAATTGATTATTTTGAAGATGACAATATACAATATAACAATTATTACTAATTACCAGTAATTTTGCTTTCAAATTTCAAATACCATTTTTTGTGTTTTCTATTTTTATTCTCTTTAAAAAAAAAAAAAGAAAATTGTCTTTGTTCATACATGGGAATTTACATTTGTTATGTCCTGTGTCCTTAGACTTTTCCTAGGTTAACCCAACTGCTGACTCATTTTTGCTCATGTTATTTCTTAATATATTTAACTCTACTGATTGACTTCTCATGATTTTAAAAAGATCATTCTGTATGGAACATTCATTTATATCCTCAGTGAAGTCACAATCTAACTGAATTATTATGGGAATAGACAGTTCCATTCAGAACTATAAACTTATGAGTGCACAAAAAGCCTCTTTTCTGTGTAGGAAACTTCAGCAATAATTACAGTTTGAAACTTGATTTAAGATGAGACAATTATTTTCACCATTTAATAAATTGATTATTTAACTTTATTTCTTATGCAATGCATAGAATTATGGATCTTATTCTTCTCCGGAAATAAAGAGAATGTTCTTTGGAGAAAACACAAACTGTCGCTTGTAACACTTCTATTCATTTTTTAAACATTGTGCTCCCATCAAAGCAGGATATTTCAAATGTGTAAAGTACTCATGTACTTTAGATTATCTATTCATGTAGCTTTGATCTAAAGTTAACTAAAATTTTCTAAAGTATACACAACTTTATTTTCTTCTTCAGTATACACCAAAAGCAAATATGTTTTACATTTATTGATATTTGAGTATAGGAAATCTTTAATAGAAATATTTGAAATATTTAATTTAATAAAAGTCTATTATTGTTGAGTATTAAGGAACCTAAAAAGTTTCTCTAAACCTATACTACATATCCACATAGATTTACTAGGAAAAATAAAAGCATATTGTATGCATACACTGATCAGTATTTCACAAACCTCTATCACTTTAAAATCTGTACAAGACATTAAGATATAATGCTACACATTTTTTTTGGAATTATAATGAAATTTTCTTAAATATAAATGATATTTACAAATTAACACCACCAGCAAATACAAAAATGAAAACCTGAGACAAATGTCTGTATTTATCCTGTGTGGTTGTTATTACATATTTTACTCTTGTTAATGATGTCATTTAAAAGAATAAAAATATTGAAATATTTTTTCTAATGGACACAAGGCTTTCCCTGATGAGATAGTAAGAACTGTAGCTGTAAGGAAAATCACACATCAAACAAACCAAAATTATTAACACTTGAAATAATAAACAGATCTCCTTAAATATGAATTAAATGTCAAAGGCTTATGATTAGTCCTTAACATTGAAAAGATGAGTGTTGAAATCTTAGAGTTCTAAGAGATTTCTGTCGCAGTTATTTCAATATTATAATTTGCACTAATTTCAATTGCAGAATACAAAATAATCCAACAAAACACAATATTTTATAATGAAGGAAATCATCAATAAAATTGATTGCTGTTTGGATAAAACAGTTTAACATTTTACTGAAAGCATCAAAGAAAAATAAATGAAATGAAAAAATAACTGGATTTTAATTAATGAGTAAATGTGATTTTAATTTCATTCCTTTTTAAAAGAGATATATTTATGAAATAACTTTGTGAAATTGAGAAATTACTATTAAAACCGGTACTTTTTAAAAGAAAATATTGAATGAATAAGCACAGTAGTGATGAAATTGTTATTCAGTTTGGTAGCTTTTCAAGTGTTTATAGTGACATGTTCAAATCAGGAGAAAGGCTTTTAAACCATGTCCCCAATAACAATATTAATTTGGTCATATATTGGTTAATGACAGAGATATAATCTGTGAACTGTGCTATTCAATGATTTTGTGAGCATCAAAGCATATATTTACACAGATTTAAATAACATAAATTGATCATTTAATACAGCCCTTTAATTTAAGCATAACCAGAGGGAAAATACAAGATATAAAATTCTGCAGACAGCATACAAACTCATTATTTTACAATTAATTTCTCATATAATCAAAGAGGTACATTGTAAAATAATGACAAAAACTATAATATAATAATTTTATGCCAGGCGTGGTGGCGCAGGCCTGTAATCCCAGCACTCAGGAGGCTGAGGCCGGAGGATTATTGGGAGTTTGAGACCAGCCTGAGCTACAAAGTGAGCTTAAGGCCAGCCCAAACTACCTAAAGAGACCGTCTCTCAAAAAGAGAAAATAATAACAATAACAATAATAATAATTTTATACCTCAGCTGCATAGTCACTTAATATTATTACCAAGTATCAGGTAACTTATGTAATGGTGGTATGCTAACAGTCTATATAACTATGTACATACCAGGTTTGCTTAGACCAGCATCACCATAAACACATTCAGTAAAGAACTTTTATGACTATGGTATGATTAGGTATATTTTTCATCTTCATTATAATCTTAGTTAACCTCCATCACTTATGAGTTCATCACTGACTGACATTAAATTATGTTGTCTTTGAATATGTATTATAGTCATACATGAATTAAGTTTTTCTCCTTGGCATATGATAAAAATAATGCAAAGTTGAAATTAATATTTTCTTGCTATCCTAAAAGCTCATGTTCTCTTTCTTATTAGTTAACCCTTGTAGTCTATGAAGCAGTCTATTTCTTTGTAATAACATTACAAATAAACAGCTCGCCGTAACTATTCCCTACATCTGGGCTCTTATGTCAAAGGCAGGACTTCCATCTACTACTGTTTTCAAGACATGAAAGATAGGTAACTGAAATAAATGAAGCATTTTTTCTGAACAAGAGAATATCGCTCTGTGAGCAAAATTATCCCCAAGTAAATAATGGATAATATCCCAAAGATTCTTTAAAGAGGTTGAACTCAACGTTAGATAAAAATGGAGATGACCACTGAAAGATAAACACAAACATGCATGTATTAGTTCCATCAATTCAGTCAAGAATATCAAACATAATCATTAATGAAAAATATTAGCTGGGCATGGTGGCACATGCCTGTAATCCCAGCACTCGGGAGACTGAGGCAGGAGGATTGTTGTGAGTTCGAGACCAGCCTGATCTACAAAGTGAGCTTAAGGCCAGCCTGAACTGCATAGTGAGACCCTGTCTCAAAAAAGAAAAAAAAATATTATGACATATGGCACCAAGGAGATAAAAAATGTTAAAAGAGAAATTACAATGACTTCTCATACTCCTTATACAACAGAGTGTTCTTTCCTACATGCACAAATCCATTTCAACATTGTCTCTAAAGCAAATATTGAGTAATAATTTCATCTTTACAGTGGAAGGAAGATGATTAAAGCACAAATGGAACTGTAAAACTGTCCATAGGAAGAATGCAGCCAATTCAATAATCAAAGGGACTTCCTATGGAAGCTGCAGATATTTTAATCTTGAATTATTCAATTTGCCCATTGTATGTCTCCTTTTATATCCGAAATCATACTCCCTGTGTAAAAATTCTTTGTTTTAAGTACATATATTAAGAAAAACATGGAAGAGCTGGTGAGATAGCTCTGCAGTCTAAAGTGCCTGCTTATGCAAGCTTAGGCTGGCGCAGGGGACAGCAGTTCAATCCCTAGCACCACCTGCTGTGCCAGCCAGGCCCTCAGGGTGGGCTGAGCCAGCCAAAAACAAAGAAAAACACTGAAGGGCTGGTGAGATAGGTCAGATGACTAAGGACCTCTTCAGCAAGTGCAGGGACTGGGGTTTGATCCCTGGCACCACATCAAAGCAGCCGCACTCCTGGGCGTACTGAGCCAGCCACTGAGACCGAGTGTCGTGGTGCAAATCTGTAATCCCAGTGCTGGGGAGGCCGAAAACAGAAGAATCACTAGGAGTCAGAACTGTGTAGTGAAAGCCTGTACCGAATACATTAAAAAAATGAAAGAAAAACATTGAGAATTTCACAAATGTTTCATAAGAGTTTTTCAGACAGTTGTATTTAAACTTAGGGGGCTGAGGAGATAGCTCAGTAGAATAAGCTCTTGCCTAGTAAGTCCAAGTTCCTGGGTTCAATCCCAGTACTGCAAAAATAATATTAAAATAAAAATAAAATAGAAGTGGGTTTATTATTGTAGATGTTTAATAACATAGCCACCTATTTTGATGGCTTGTGACTTAATATGATATACAAACTGAGATGATTGGATGTCCATAGGAAAATATTACTTACCATAGGTATTTCTAATCTCTCACCACAAATACATCGATACAATATTATCTAATTTTTAAGTCACTAAATTTAATTATATAGTAAAAGAAGTTTGTTCAAATGTAGTCATCAGCCAAATAAATGTCTTTGTCATTATGCTTATTAATTCAATAAGAGGCATAAAGTATGAAACAATCCATCACAAAGCAGCGTGTTTTCTAAGTTAACCAAGATCAAAGTCATATATATATATATATATGTATATATATATATATTTGCTTATTATTTGTTCTTGGGTGTGGGTTAGGAAAATAATTCTCATTTTAAACAGTGTTAGCTTTACTCTAAAAGTCCAGAGACATTTCCAGGTTCCAAAACCTGTTTATCAAGCTGCACTGCCTCAAGGAAATACTACAGAGTTGTTGAAATGGAATCACCACTTTTTGTTGTTGTCATTTTTTTTTAAATAAATACCTGTTTGTTTGTGTTTTTTTTTTTTTTTTGGCGGAACTGGGGATTGAACTCAGGCCTTTTTGCTTGTCAGAGAAGTACCTATTTCACTGCGCCATGTCCTAGGCCCCAAAATCACCATTCTTCAGAAGAGTCCTGTCACAAGTGTTCACTTGATGGTGCTTTCAGATTACCTTAAACGAAATAGGCCTGAGTGATTATGACATCACATCCTGCTTCCACCCTGGAGCCATGCTAGAGGCTCTCCAAATTCTTGTGGAGCTAAAAAAAACCTGAGATCAAAACAGCTCTTTAGCTTTGATAGTAGTGATACATCTGCATCATTTAATGGACAAAATGGGATGTCAGCATACACCAGTCACGAGCATTTATTAGAAGGACTCTTGGAACAGAAGATATAAATGAGTACTTCTTTGATGATTATTTTGTTCCTTTGAATTCTGTCATCATTATTCATTTTGGTCAGACTTCATAGATCAACATATTTTGCTTTCTTTTTTATCTTGTTTTTTTAAACATGTTTTGCAGTGTTAAATATGATTGCATTCTTTATGAAGATTTGGGGCATGTGAATAACACATCTGTACTTTCCACCACTTCTACTCTGTTCCCCTTGCTCCTTTCATTGCTTCATCCTCTTCACTTTACTCTTTATTTATACTTTGAGTTTTCCATGCAAGGGAATCCTTGCTATGAAACCTTTAGGCCTATGTGAGTGATTAATTTTACTTAACATGCCTATTCTCCAACAAGAGACTCAACTTTTTCATCTTAGAGTAATAGTCCATTGTATATAATTACCATATTTTATTTTTTCATACATCCATTTTTTTAATTTTTATTTTTTTGTATTTAGGACAAGATCTATAGAGTCTCATTGTGTAGATCAGACTCATATTGATCCTCCTGTTGAAAGCCTTCCAAATGCTAGGATTATAGGCTCTGCCACTACGCACAGCCTCAATTGCTGTCTCAGTGCAATCCTGGGTGGCACTGGCATGGTAGGCCCAGGGATCAATCTCCCAGCCCCTGCTTCTGCCTAAGCAGGTGCTTTAATCCACTGAGCTATTTGGCCAACCTTTCCATTTATCTGTTGTTAGAAAAAGATGGGTCACTTCTAAAATATAGCTATTATGAGTTTCACTGTGATAAACACTGGGATGGATGTGCAACTGTACTATGAGGTCCTTTACTCTTTCAGGATAATACATAGAAATGGAATACTTGTTGTTTTTCATTTATGTATTTGGTATAGGGTCTCACTACACAGCCCAGATTTGTCGTGATCTTCTAGTTTTCAGCCACCACTGTGATTACAGGTATGTGCCACCACACCCGGACTCATTTCCTGGCTCAAAGCTCCCTGGGATGAAGGGCTGGTGTGGCATGCTGGACTAGGCATTGAACCCTGGACCCTGTGCTTGCCAAGGCAGGCACTTAGACTGCTGAGCTATCTAGGAGGCCTGAGATTTCCATATTGACCTGCACACTAGGTGTATAGTACCAGTTCACATTCCCAGCAACAATAGCAAGAGGTTTCCTTTTTCCCTGAAGTTTCTCCTACATGTATTTCACAATGCCAGAAATTAAAAAAAAAAAAAAAGATCAAAGATTTAAACGTTAAAACAGAAATACTTAAGTATTTTAATTACAATATTTCAAAATGCATTTTAAGTTGCACATTTCAATTTATTTTTTTAGTTGGATGCAGTTGCTCACATAATAATGAAGTTAATTTTAATTCATAGAATAATCACTCTATAAGACACTCTACTTCTAAAAATCACTTACAAAATAAGTCACTATGTAGAAGCTACTATATAGTTATAGTTATAGTTTTGTTTCTTCACCATTTGTTCTCCTATCTTCTTTTTGTTCATGAAAATTTTCCCATGGAATGTTAGTAAAACATATGGATTAAAACATCAAATTTTTCATATGAATCAGATTAGTAAACTATATTTGTGCCCCCCCACATCTGTAAAGTAACTTTTGTTCTACCTAAAACTGTGATAAATGTGCCAGATAGAGCCACAGAATTTATTTTTTAACTTAAGATATATTAAATAGTCAAATTTAAATGAGAAAGGAATTTTATTTCAGGTAAAAATTGAAGAAAAGATGTCTTTAGTACCTATTAAAGCTTATAAAAAGGTAGTTTGACTTCTTCCTTCCTTTTGTAAAGTTTTTTTTCTCTTGGTTCCAAGAATCAAGCTTAAGACTTTGATGGCACTGTTCTCCCTTTCTTATGTGTATTCTTTAATTTAATTTAATTTAATTTAATTATTATTATTAGTAGTAGTAGTAATAGTAGTAGTAGTAGCAGGAAGAAGAGGAGGAGGAAGAAGAGAAGTAGGAGTAATAGGAGTAGTAGTAGCTTTTTACATTTAACACAAGGTCTACAGTGTCATTATGTAGATCAGATTCACAGTGATCCTCCTATTTTCAGTCTCCCAAGCTCTGAGATTACAGGTGCACACCACCACGCCTAGTCTCGGTCACCCTCTCAGCCTATCTCAGGAGGCTAGGCCAGCATGGCACTCTGGAATTGAACCCCTGTCCCTGTGCCTGTCTAGCATGCTCTGTAGTCCACTGAACTATTTAGCCAGATCCCTATGTGTATTTTTTTAAATTATTTTCTTTTTCCTGATTGCTCTGCATTTTTTTTTTTTGTACCACATTGACTAACAATGGTAATAGGTGGCATTCTTGTCTTGTTACTGAATATAGAGGGAAAGCTTTCAGTTTTCCGTAATTTATCATGATGTTGGTCACTTTGTGTCATATGTGGCTTTTATCAGATTTAGGTCAAGGTCCTTCCATTGCAGACTCTATATGAATTTTCAGCCTATTAAATATACCATGCCGCACAGAGGTGAACATATTTAGAAAGTATTATGACATTAAAAGTAGATTTCCTCATATTTTTTGTACAAATATTTCAAGCCAAAACTGCCCTAAAACAATCTTTCTGCACTGCTTTTTATATAATAACAGTTAAAAAGCCAAGCAGTTTTCCAATGTTTGATCTCATTATGTGTCTTATATACAAAAGCGTATGAAAAGAAATTAGATTCAGTGAATCAATTCCTGAAGAAATTTTCCAGATCAATATATGAGGAATTTGTGCGGCTTTAAACAGTGTGAAAGACTGGACTTGAAGGGTCCTGTTATATACAGGAATTTTCTAGCATGTCCGTAACCTGACTGCCATATGTGCTCACTGTGGACGTTCTACACTGTGTGTTTAGTACTTCTACATGACATAAATGTGAGGAACATTAGTATGTAATAGCCTTTCCATGGTCCCACACAGCACCATAGTAAATTTAAGTTATTCATCTGGGAGAGTCCTAAAAGTGAGTATTTGCACAATGCTTATTTTACTTTACATTTTTAAAAGATTATCTATCTATCTATCTATCTATCTATCTATCTATCTATCTATCTATCTATCTATCTATCTATGATACAGGATCTCATTATACATTGCAGTGACCCTCTTGACTCAGCCTGCCCAATGCTGAGATTACAGGGATGCCCATCACACCAAATTCCACGACCAGCACAGCTCACCTGGGGTTCTGGGACCAGCACAGCATAGGGTACCGGGAATTGGACTAGGGTCCTTACCAGGCAGGCAATTAGACAGCTGACCTATCTTCCAAGCCCTACTGTATATTTTTAGTTATCTTATCACATAAAATTTGAGGAAGGGAAGAGGATGCCAGTTCATAACCATCTATTTGGAAGCTTGTATTAAATTTAAAGAGGAACATGCAAAAGTTCACCCAGATTACACATTTATTTTATAGCATGGTCCATACAAGGTCCTCATCTCAATTAAATTTTTAATTATTGACCACTTTCTTTGGAAGTCTCAGTGTTATGCACATTATAACATGGCCCTTCTCTTATTTCTGAAAACATATATTTGAGACAGTTTATGTCTATGTAAGAAAAAGTTGGATGATTGATTTACTCCTTTAGTGAATATTTGAGCTGACTTTGAAGAGTGACACTTTCCCTCATCTTCCAAATCTGAGCACCTAGCAGGAAATGTCCAGAAGGGACTAGACAGCACAATAACCAGTGGAACCTCAGTGCATACATCCTCCCTCCCTTTTAGCATTTATTATACTCATTATTTCAAACTTAATTGTGCGATGCATGTTTTAGTTATTGTTGAAATAACATTTGAATCAAACAAAATATTTTTGCAAATTTTAGTGAAATAAAATATTTCACTCATGTGATGAGGTATACCAAAGCCATAGTGAATTCCATCCCATATATAGGATGGTAAAAATACAGCATTAAGGGTCAGAACTTTATAAATAAATTTGTAAAAGTCTCTTGAGATTGTTGTGTAACCATCAGTTTCCATTATCATGAAGTATATTGAATTTATCTTTATAGTTACAGAGATGGTAACATTACTATTATAATGCAATTAGTAATTTTTTGGCAGTGTGTGTTTTAATGCAAGACCCCAAATCCATTCTTCTTTAGAGAAAAGATTAAGTACTATTTATGTATGCTTCGACTTTATGGATCATAACAATTCCCCAAAGGTGGGCATGGTAAAGGCTTTTCCCTACTCTGTTGTTACTGGGAGTGATAGAAACTTTTAAAATTCACAGTGACTTAGTGGACTGCCTTTAGATCATGAGAGGCACACCCCGAGTAGGAATTAGGAGACTCAGCCACCTCCTGTTTTTCTTTTGCCTCCTGCACATCCAGTTAGTGGTGCCACAATGTGGTCAATCCCCACCACGGTGCCCTATCTTGTCACAGCTTCAAAGCAATATGGCCAAACAATCGTGAACAAAAGTCTCTGAGTATGTCAAGAAAAATAATTTAATCTTCATAGACAGATTATTACAGCTACTTTTCATAGTAATGGAAGTTTGACAGAGTATTAATTAGAATTGGGATTTTCATGTTTGTTACAGCACGATGTGAAAGAGCCTTGATAATTTATTTGTAGTAAAAATGAGAATAAGTTTTGAGGTGCAAGTTAGAAAAGCCTAGAATGCCATTAGTTGAGCATAATGAGCTATCATTTTGGGAGACACAGAGGACCCGAATGAGGATGACATTCTACCATTTTATTTATCATATATATTTGATGAAGTTATAGAGATCAAAAGTCATACACAATAGGGGGCCAGGGAGATAACACTGTAGAGTAAGTGCCTGTCTGGCAAGCACAGGGTCAAGAGTTCAATCCCAGGTACTGAAAAAAAAGTCTTACACAATAAGGTTTATAATCAAATGAGTGCTGTTTGTAAGAATCTAAGCTATCATACAAAATGGTTAATTTCAAAATAGAGAGATTAGACAAGGAGGAGCAATTATGCTGTCACGTAAAGAGTAAAAAATTGCTATGTATTAAAGAGAAGCAAACATTTATAGTCATCTTTTTTCTAAATAATAATAATTGTTATTATTGCATTACCAGGCATCAACCTTGCTCTTGCCAGGCAGAGCTTTATGCTACTGAGCTATATCTCTGGCCCTGTCTTTCCTAAATTATTGATGTATTTTTAAATTATTGAAATATTTTCTTGACAATTTTTCTCCTATTTTCCTCTGAGCTACCAACACTAAAAATCAAATTTGAGCAAGCTCTAACTAACATTAAGTGTTCTGTTATCATATGCTCAATATAAGATAAAAATCTAAATGGTTCAGTGAAAGTCACAAAATATCTTCAAAGTTCTTATAACCTAAATAAATATCTACTTTTCATTCTCTTACTGATTCAAAAGTTTGTTAGTAGCAAGTGTTTACTCAGCCCTTCGATAGTTCAACCTTTTTTTTTTTCAATCTGCAAAGTTTAACACTTACTCTCTTCAATATTTTTCAATTTTTGAATAAGACTTTAATTGTCATACCTAAATCTATGGTTTGTGTCTAGGCGTTCTCCCAACACCAAGACATGTGGTCATGGAGAGGGCTTCTAGAGTTTTGGTTGGTCCACGGTCCAATGCCAGGCTTATGGATGTGTGTGCTACACCCACACCCTGGGCCAGACAGCCTGCAAATGATATAAGGGAGGGAAAGAGGCTTCTTTGCTTCTCCTCCCTTTTCTTCTCTTGCTATTTGTGCTGTTTTCCAGCACCATGAACTATTGCTGTCTGCTCTGTGCTCTTCTGCCCTGGGGCCAGGCAAGCGTAGTCTGAAAGCTTCACAAATTGTAAGCTAAATAAACCTTTGCTCCTTTCTTCTGTGTGTCAGGTATTTTGTCTTAGCGATGATGGAAAAAGTAACCAAGATACCTAGTGTATAATATTCTAATTATGACCACATGTATATATCTTAAAGGTCATCAATGACACACTGAAGAAGAGGAATTATATGTTTTTGTATTTCTTCAGGACTAAATCTTCACATTGCATGAGAATGGCATTGTGGGGAGGCAAATGTTTTTAAAGTTGTGTGTTTTTGAAGTTGTGTTCGGTTTAGGTTGAGAAAAGTGAAGGTAGAGATTAAAATAAATATCACCTTGATGATGTTAATTTCAATTTTACCTACCTTTGTATCATTAAATGTAAATTCTGCAGATCTATGGAGATGAGCAATCTAAACATGAGAAAATGCATACAGCATGTACTTTATAAATTTAATATTTGAAAATATCAGTTGAAATGACATGAAAATACTATTTTATTTTAAAGACTTCAGTTAATCCAAAGCAAAGCCCATAATTAACATGAATTTGGAACACAGAATTTTAAAGATAAAATGCTTAAAAAATACTTCTGCGAAAGAACTCCGTACAAAGTCAAAATAAGTGCTTAACCTTAAATTTTGGAAAAGCATATTTTTTCCATTCTTGAAGTCTATTCAACTAATTGTCCTTCCAGAAATAAAAGAGGAGGCCATCAGCTAAAAATCAGTTCAACATTTCTGATACTGCCAGTTCTAAAATGAACAAGAGCGCAATAAAACGATTACGAGGATGCAATGCGTACATACGGCAGAATGCCACAGAAGTCTCCAGCCAAAGGGAAATGCTTCTGGATGCCCTACACACAGAGACTTACCGAGATTGAGGTTTTCAGCACTTTTTTCTGGTGTTAGGTGTATCTCATATCCAAAAATTAGGCTTTTATGGTCACGAGATCTGCCAAAATTTTATCTCATTACTTCTAAACAAGCCTTCCACAATTATACCTTTAACACAGTAGTGCATTTAGTACATTGAACCATTTGTCATTCTTATGAAATTTTTCTTGAAAAAAAAGTCTAAAATTTCTCTATTTGAATGTAGTGAAAATTGAATCATTAAATCATCTCACATGACAATATAATATGTGAGTGCTAAATGGTACCCAGAGGTATTACTATAATTTCATTTATTGGTCATATTCAATAATCAGCCTAACAAATAAGCATAAAATAAACAAAATGTTTTCTGATGGATTTATGAATGCTTATATTCAATATTTTTATTCTGTGTTATTGCACATAGAATATTCGTGTACTTACAGAAAAATATACATGGTTATGCAATCTTTATTGTATTTCCAGAATTCCTTTATTATAAACAATTCTATGAAATCAAGTATATAAGAATTGATTTCTATGTATGGACAACATAAGAAGACGTGCAATTCACATGTGGTTTATAATTTTTAAAGAACCTACTTTTGAGTGCATGCCTCAACCTCAGAATAATAAAAACTAGTACTATGCTCTAAGTCAATAGAAATAAGATACAAGACAACTCAAAACAGACTGTAGTAGCAAAGAACAGGTGCAAGATAATGAACCCAAATATGAGTGTATTTAAGCTTGTAAAAGTTGAATCATAATTTCTACACACTTCAAATTTTTCCTATCAGAGAGTGCACAAAGAATAGTATTTGAGTGCAATCAGCCCCCTCACATCCAATGTGACAGGAACAGAGAACATTCTCTGCATCAACAGTGTCATTAGTTTCTGTCCATTAAAATTTGTCCTTTAGATAATGGTTGAATCATCATCTAAAATTATGATTTTTAATATCTGGCAAGTTTTTCAGGCATGCCAGTGATTAGTGAATTGTATTAGTGTAACATTATAAATATGGGAAATCATATTCCACTAATGTATAATTATTTACATTGTTTATAATCTTAGAGGTTTATATATTTCTTTCTATTCACTATACCACTTTTATATATAGGAAATCCCAATAGACTATAGTACATAAAGTAACATTACCATATTAGACTGTTATTATTTTTCTGATGTCCTCTGTGATAAAAACGGAAGAGGTCTGTCTTTTTTGTTTTAGCAGAGAAAAAAAATTAAATTGAGCCAAATAATAAAATGATATTTTGTTCTATAAGTCATTACCAAATCCTGTGGCATTTCCTGTGAATCATTTTTATGTAACTTCCTTATAACACTAACCTCACTTACACCCACTATGTGACAAGATATAATTATACTCATGGTATTTACCAACCATGCAATAATGAAGTACATTAATAACAGATTGTTCTGTGTCATGGCTTGTGATTTCTTACCTTCCATGCTGGTATTAACAGCAAACACTTAACTCTCTAAAGTTTACCCTGTATCACATCTCTACAGCAGCGTCAGAACAATAGTATTATTATTTTTTTATTTTTTTAAATTTTATTAAGAAACAAATAGCACTGAGACAGTTTCAAATCAATTTATTAGAACAGATTCAATAACTAATACATTACATATTGTTTTCTTAGTGGTTATTAGTTTGTACAAGGTGCAGTCATGATATGCTATTTACAAACACAGAGCACATGTCTCTAATCATTGAATTAAGAGGATGTAGCTGTATACCAATCTTTTCTTTCAAAGCTGAATTATAGTACAGTTTCAATAATTAATACTATTTATATTGTTATCTTCCTAGTGGTTATCCATAATACAAGAATCAGACAAGATATTCTGTCCAAACACTATTAGTGAAAATCTTTTTTCTCAGAGTTATGCAAAAGTAGAGGCATAATTATCCTAACTGTTCTGTATATAAAAATACAAAATGGTCCTTCCTTTTCATCCTCTTTCTTTGTTTAGTCCTGTCAGAGATGGGTATTCTATTGTCATTTAGTTATTATAGGTACTTGAATTCAGCGAAAACCTCCTACACAGTCCAGCATTCCACAATAGCAGTGAGTTATCTGAAGAAGTTGTTGACTAGAGCCATTTACAGCTCAGCATATTATTATGGTTTTATTTTATGCACTTAGTTTTTGTACTTTTCTGTTGGATGGTTAAGACCAAGGTAAAGCAAGATCTGTATAACAAAAATGTAACTTTTGTATTTGATGAGGTCAGTTAAGTCCCCTCGGAGTTTATCCTATAACCCTGTACCTCACTTTGTATATCCTTTGTCAGTATCAGCCATGTGGATGAGTCACAGCCATTGCTTGACCAGTTTGCTCTCTGTGAAAGCCTGTGAGAAAGTTTTCTCTCCACATATGCACGTGTGGTTCTGGAGATGGAACTCAGGACCTTGCACTTGTCAGGCAACTTCTTATACCACTGAGCTGTCTCCCCAGCCCAGCATTTGTCATTTAAATTTTAAATTATACTTTCCTTATTGGAAAAAAATGAGATTAATAGACTATACACTTTACATGAAAATTTTTCTTTAATACTATCTGGGAGCAGGCATGGTTATTGATATTTGTATAATTAACATAGTCAGGATAGATATACACCTACTTTCTCTTAATGGAAAGAATAGAAAGTTTTATACTATAGTGTTTGGACAGGATATCCTGTCTGCATTTATGAATTTTTACAAGGTCATGAGATACTATATATAGAGGAATGATATAATATTACCATTTGGGAAAAATTTACATGTTCAAATTAACAAATTAATTTGAAGGACTAATACATTTTAAAATCATATTAAGAGGAGCTGGCCAAATAACTTAGCAGATTAAAGAGCCTGAAAGCAGGCACAGGGGTCAGGGCATTGATTCTGGGTCCTACTGTCTGGTCACACCTCTGGGGCACATTGAGATCACAACTGAGACTGGGTGTGGTAATCCCAGCACTTGGGAAGCTATATAAAGGTGGATCACTACTAGTCTGATCTAGTAGTGAGACCCAGAACACTCTGTAGATCATTCTTAAAGTATAAAAATGAATAAATAAATAAAATCATATCAAGACATAATTTATGTACAATGAAAATTATCATAGTAGTGAACAATTCCATGAGTTTTGAGATAATTATATAACATAAAAATGCAATTAAATCACAATTAACATAAAATATCTTATTACCACCAATAAAATTTCCCCTTTAAAACATAATTTTAAGAACATTTTCCCAAATATTTTTTGAATATTCAGTATTTAAATGGCAATGAAACAATAAATTGAGATTCCAGAAACATAATATAAGAAATACACAAGAAAACGTCATTTCCAAGCATGTTCCTATTTGAAACATGGAAAACTGTTTGCAGAAACTAAAACTAAAGAACATAATATCAGAGCAGAAAAAGTTGAGGTGAGGAGAGGGAGTCAAATAAGACTGAAAGCCATAAGACCTTTTTTCTTGTCTCTTGTTTTCATTTATTACCCTTTTTTAAAAATAAACATTTATTTGAGAGACTGTATAGCAGTAATTGATATGACATGACAAACAGTACGTATTTAGAAGACCAGAATGACAGGCATTCCAAGCATTACCCTAGTATTACACATTGCAAGTTAGTGTAGTTGCTTAGTTCATAGATATCAGCATATATAGTTAGGATCAGAATCCTTCCAATAAACTGCTACAATGCTGTATATGGTTAGATTTCTAAATTTCTGTGTAAAAATATGTGTTTATTCCAATTTTTAAAAATATTTTTAAATTCATTTTTTCTTCTTTTTATTCACAGTCTTTAGGGAGTTAAAGTTTAACTTATCAATACTTGATGGAAAATACCTGTTCCATGCTATGCTTAAGATGTTTGATATTCAAACAGATAGTGAGGTTAAGCTCAAATTCCTGTGCTGTAAGATAATAATATCATTAAGCTTCTCTTCTGGAGGGTTAACAACTTAAGTTTGCAGACCAATAATTAGAAAAAAGAAGAAATACAAGGACAGCCAATATTTTGGCTCTGGCCTTTCAAGGTCAGTGAGGTCTCAGGACATAGGAGTACCTATACAATAATATCTTGTAACTCGGTGATATCCCAAATTTTCTGATTAAAGAAATTATGGAGTCAAAGAAAGTGATCAGTGATGTAGAGTATGCCCAAGGAGAGTCACTTGGAGAGATAACATTCTCTCAGACTTTCACAGAGAGCAAATTGGTCAGGCAATGGGCATGACTCATCCACATGGCTGACACTGACAAAGGATGTACAAACTATAGTACAGGGTTTCAGGTTAAATCTTCAGGGGATTTGGCTGACCTTGTCAGATACAAAGTTACATTTCTTGTTATATAGGTCTTGCTTTATGTTTGCCTTAACCATATAGCAGAAAAGTATATTAATAAGGTATGAAAAATAAATCCATATTAATATGCTGAGCTGTGAAAAGCTCAATTCAACAACTGACATCGCTAGTCATACATATAACCTTATTGTTATGGACTACTGGACTATATTGGATTATTCTGCTGAACTCACTCACCTACTATATTTAAATGGCAATGGAACATCCATCTCGGACAAAATTAAACAAAAAAATGAGGATACAAATGAAGGACCATTTTGTATCTCTATATACAAAGTAGTGAGGATAGATATACAGCTGCTACCTCTTAATTCAATGAGAAGAAATATTTGTACAGTTTGGACGGGATATCATGTCTGCATCTTGTGCTATGAATAACCACTAGGAAGACAGCAATATGTAATGTTTTAACTATTTAAACTGTCCTACCAACCGGTTCTGAAACTGTCTCACTGCTATTTGTTTCTCAAGAGAATTAATAAAAAAATATATTGAAATATCTGCTACTCAGACAGCTTTGAAAAAATGATTAGCACGGCTGTCCATTTGAGGTAGACACTTCTTATGCTACTTTTCAATACAAATTTGTGCAATTAACCTGCTCCCCAAGAAAAGTAAAAGATAGACATCAGAATAGTTCAGTAGATTTGGTCAGATTTACATTTACTGACTATGCACTTGGCACATGTGGTGTAAACAATAGTTCAAGGGGTAAGGTTGATGGCTTATTGGTATAAGTCTTTTCCTGTCAAGCACAAGGGCATGCGTTCAATCCTTGGTTCCATTAAAAAAATAAGAAATGTTTAAAAATGTACTATATTGAAATAACAACAAATGACTCAGAAGTTTTTAACAGATATTTAATAGATAATATGAAATTCAGTATGCATTTAAGTTGTAGCAAAGATGTTGGTCAGAAACCTTGTAAGAGTTTGGATCTGGAATGGGTGTCATACTGTAACATGATGGAAAGTGTTGGTTGCTAGCTGTGATGCTTGTGTGAAGGTGATAGAAATTTGAGAAGGCAGGGGTCTCATGGCAGGATTTAGACTATCGTGACTGTCTATTTGCAGGGCACACATGTCCATGACATCTTGGCCTGTCACTCTCTCTCTGGCTCTTGTCTGCTGTGTGCTGAGCTGCTTTTTCATGGCATACATTCCCACTCATAATGCCCTCACCTTAGCACAGAGGCAACAGGATGGCACTAAGTAGCCAAGGTGTAAACATTTGAAATCCACAGAGTGAAATAGATTTTCCATTCTGTAAGTTAAGTTAAAAAAAAAACAAAAACAAAAAAAAAACATTTATTTATTTATCTATTTGGTACAAGGTCTCCAAGCTACACAGCTCAGACTGGTAGTGATCCTCCTGTCTCAGCCTCACCAGTCCTGGGAGGATAGGTATGCACCACCACACCCAGTTTCAGTGGCTGGCACTGTATACCCTGTTCTCGGGCTGGAAGGGCATGTGGAACCAGGGATTGAACCCTGGTCCTTGTGCTTACCAGACAGCCACTTGGACTGCCAAGTTATCTCTACAACCCTATAAGTTAATTTTCTCAGGATTTTTAGAATGCCAGACATTCAATCTAGTTGTAGTATTGGCATCAATGGTAACAAGACACACTAAGAACAAATTACAAAGTATCCTGTTTCTCAGTTTGTGTTTCCAGTGAATTATACTTACATTATCTACTTACTGCCCCAGATTTTCCACATGGAATAATATCTCAACCATTTTTATGATAGTTCAACAAGGCCAAACTATTTGAAATCTCCAAAATTCCTATAGCCCCTATATATGTGCATTTCGGCATGATTTTTATCTTAAAGAGAGTATTAAAACAGCAATAAAAAGATACAGACGATAAGTTAAAAATTATTATATTCTATATTGTAATCATCAATGAAATTGCTCTGATTATAGACATACAACTCTCTATCAAATGATCTTTCTATCTAAACTATTTATTTATTTGTTTGTTTGTTTGTTTATTTATTTATTTATTTATTTATTGCTACTGGAGATTAAACTCAGGATATTGCTTTTGCCCAGCAGGCCTTTATGCCACTGAGCTATATCCCTGACCCCTATAGGTATGCAAAAGTGATTAAGTAATATACATACTATGTGTTCCTTTCATTGAGCTGATAGAAATTAGTAGTAAAATTATCTTAGCTATTATATAGATAGATACAGATACTGATATAAAGATATAGATATGGATATTCCCTCTTTTATTACTCCTTTTTCCCAGTTATTCTTTCCTTTTTGAGAAGTTTCTTTCCTTATCACAATGTCTATTGTTTTGTTTTTGTTTTTGATCTGTTTTGTTTTGCAGTTTCAGGGATCAAGCCCAGAACCTTGCCCTTTCCAGGCAGGTGCTTACGTCACTGAGCTATATCCCCCACCCGCTCAATGCCTATTGTACCTTTTATATCTTATTTACTTTCAGTTTCTAAAAAAGAGTTCAGCATCATCGGTAATTTGAGAAATGCATATTAACAACAACACTAACATTCTATCTCACTCCAGAAGGAATAGATATTCTCAAGAAGCCAACCAATAGTGAAATGCTAGGGAAGCTGTGGGACAAAAGGGATCTTTCTCCATTGTTTTTGGGAGTGCAGACTGATGCAACCACTGTGGAAATCATTGTGAAGATTTCTCAAAAAACTAGGATTAGAGGTACCATTCAATGAAGATACCCAACCTATACTCTTCTAGGTATTTTTCCAGCAGAACTAGAAACATCATGCCACAGTGATATATATGCACCAATGTTTATAGCAGCATAATTTTAATAGGCTAATTCTGCATGCTTTTTTTAATGCCTCAAAGCAAAAGCAAGGCCGCTAATATCTCCACTACCTAGTCACCTTCTCATCACTGAGACATGACGCTCCACATCCACAACTTACAGAAAGAGACGTTTTCTTTTGGCCCAACTTTCAGGAGCCTGAGACCTTGCATGGTTAGTGGGCTGCAGGCAGGAGCAGAATGATGTTAGTGGCCAGCAGAGGACAACTTCTCCTCTCACTGAAGGCAAGAAAGAATGAAGGGAGGAAACCAGAATGGAGATGCACTAGCAGGGTCACTGACATAGCTAGGAGCACACACCCACACACACAGGCACAGGTACACACATGCATATACAATCCCACTTCACTTGACCAAAGGCATTCATATTGTTTGAAATCCAACTCTGCCATCTTCTCTAGAAATAAAATCATCTCTGTCGAATACAAGAAAGTGATTCATTCCTGTAGTGAATATTGCACCATAAAATAGTTTATATTTTCTCAACCAACTGTGATCTCCTCATAAGAAGAGCAACTTCTTTACATTGAATTTGTTGTACCGATACTAACAAAAGCAAAGCTCTATTACTAGGTATTCAAATAACACAAGGGGACGGATGAAATCTAGAATAAATCTAGGTGAACAGCACATGGTCAAATTAAAGGTTTGAAGGTTGTCCTCGTTTCTTTTCTATTATTACAATAACTAGAATGCGGTGATTTACAAAGCAGAGAAGTATTTTTAGCTACTGGTTTTGTAAGTCTAAGAGCAAGTCATTTGCACATGGCACCACCTCATGATCTCATGAAGGAACACTGAGAGGACATGTGCAAGCGAGCACTTGTGCAAGATGGTGAGGGGCAGAGTCAGGCTCACCTTTCAGTAACTCACTCTGGGTATCTAATCCAGTTGCACAAAGCCAGAAATCACAGAGGTCGGGGTTAATCCATTCATAAAGGTGGAATCTCTCGAATTCATTGCCTCTCAATGCCTGCACCTCCTACTGTACATGTTAGCCATCAAATTCCAGGGTGAGTTTTATAAAGTAAAAATGAAACAAATCAGGGACAAATGTCTTGGGGACTGACGTGCAACTGCAGCCGCAGCAGCAGAACTGCAAGGAAACATAGTCTTGGTTAAGAACAGGCAGCAGCAGTGAGGAAGGAAGAAGATAAAGCTGAAAGAAGAGGAGACAACTAAGAGGAGAAGGTGGCCAACAGTGCTCAGTGCAGAAAAACAAAAGGCTTAGCTCCACAAATTCGTAATATGATGAGTAACACAATAAATCAGATTTCCTTTGAAGAGCATGAATACATTCAGCCTTCCCTTTCCATAATAGCAAGTGTAATAGATACAACGACAAGCACCACATATTAAACCATACTGGTTTAATATTTATTTTCGGACTTTTTAAAAAAATATTCTTTTTCTGACTAGCATTTCATCTATGTTCTCTTTTGTTTTGCAGAGATTTTGTGTGCTATGTTTTGTGTTATGTTTAGTTGTAAATGTTGGTTGCCTAGCTATCCTTCAGGTAGTTCACAGAGTTTTCCTTTCATGTAAATAAATTTGTCTATATTATTTATATCACTTTCTAAGTTGCCTCTCATTTCAGAAAGATGCATTTTTATTTCAATAGTCAATGCAGTGTGTTCTTTTCATGGGAAAAAGCATGGCTTTGTAGACAAAGAAAGAGAGGGCGAGAGAGAGAGACAGAACTCTCAAGCAAATATAAAATTTGCTGTTGTATCTTACAGAAATATTAATCGTGCAATTTGGCATTATTTATTGTTATTGAACAAACAAATAATGTAGTGATAAGAACACTATTTAAGTGTGGTTTTTTCCTGTATTTTTAGGGAAGGGTCTACATGGTGTTCAGGGTCTCATTACTGGTTTAGACTCCTAGTGATCTGCCTGCTTGCAGCCTCCCAAGAGCTGGGATGACAGGATCACACCACCACGCCCAGTCTCATTTGCTGTCTCAGCATGCCCAAGGGATGGGGCCAGCAGGGCAGACCCAAGGATTGAACCCCCAGTGCCTAAGACTGCTTGCAGTCACTTTAATCCACTGAGCTATTTGGCCAATCCTTAAGTGTTGTAACTGATTATAAACAAACTTTTCAATGTGAACATGTACAATGTGCCATTCCTTTGGGCGAAAGCCACGATGCCTGGACTCCTGTCTGGCTCAGCCCCTAGGGTGTGCATGTGGTACCTAGGATTGAACTGCAGTTTCTGAATTTGCCTAAGCTTGCCTAAGTGCTGTCTAAGTGCCCTTCTTTTAAATTAATTTAATGTGAACTGCTTCAGGTAGGCTAAAGTGCTTTTGAAGCCTTTAAATATACATCCCTCACAATATTCTCTCATCCTCAATTTCCATCAGAACCTTACTGACTTATGTTTGCTTAAATGGACAAGTAGACACTGTAAGATATGTACTAGTGAACAATTTTCAGGTAAAATTTGTATTAAATGATATCAGGTCTACAAGATGCCAGTGATGTTTCAGTATACCTTTGTTATGCTGGGTATTACGGATATCCCCTTGTTAGTGGAGGAAGACAAAAACATTTTCCTACATACTGAGAAACTATTATCAGTTTTAAATATTATCGAGAGAACATCATAAGAAAGAATGTTTTAAACAGCCATAAGGTAAAAATCAATTGCATGTAACCTAAGATGAACTAATTTTTCACCCAATACAACCGTAGAGATTTGTTTTTAATTCTATTTAGAAATTGTGATAGTGTTGCTATTCAAGGACTTTTTAAAACATCAAGCCTTTTCCATGTCATTTAAAATGGCCTCATTTGCCAAGAATAATTTTGTCTTATTGTTCAAAGAAAATAAATTTTCTGAAGGCTGCCATCTGTAATTGATTGAAAAGTCCTATTAAAAATTAAAGTGATTTCATATCTTTGATCTTAACATGAATTAACCCATTCAATAAGTATTATTTCATAATTCAGAGTCTGTGTAGATTACCAAGTGGAAGTAATTTCTTTAAAAGAAGTATCTATCCTAAATGTACCTATCTAATGCACATTGTGTTTTTGTCTTTGTTTTTTATTTTTTTAATATTTTATTCATTTATTTATTTGATACATGGTCACGCTGCACAGCTCAGATGCATAGTGATCTTCCTGTCTCAGCCTCCCTCATACTAGGGTTATAGATGTGGGCTGCCACACTTCATTTCGGTCACCGCTCAATGTGCCCCAGTATTCTGGGGCTAGCACGGCATGCAGTTTTGGGATCCAACCCAGGTCTTTGTGCTTGCTAGAAAGGCGCTTCAACCTCTGAACTCTTTCCCTGTCCCCTGAGATTGATATTTTGGAAGAATAATAATTTTATAAATTTGAGAAAGGAATTTTTTTCTGTTGAATGAGAAAATAATTGTGTTTATGTGCAAATACATCATGATAGTCATGTAATTATAGCAAAGTAATGTTGGTGAACTTAAGTTTCTAAGAATCACTCTCTTAGGAAAATGTAATCATCTGTATTTAATGTCTTCTGGCTTACAACCTCAGTGACATTATCTTTTCAGCAGCCACATAACGAGTTCATCTTTTTATCATTAGAAATGTGTAAACTATGTTTTGAGAAAAATAATAGCTTTGTTCAAAGCTGTACAAGTAATGATTTTTTTCACTAGAATCTCAATAGGTGCTCTTCACTAGAGATTATCTTCAGAATTTCCACTTTAAAGCATTGATGTTAAAGTTTGTCATTCAATTTATAAATTTAATTCTTGTTTATGTAACAAAGACTCTTGAATTCCTTTGTGGCTTTTTTACATAGATTGAACCATAATCTCCAGGTTAAGGCCTTAGTTTTAGTGGTTGCAATATGGAAGCTGGCTAATGTTTCAGTGGAGTGAAGTTATAGAAGCCTAATATCAATCACCAGAAAGTCTACGTAAGATGGATGGACCTGTGATTAGTTTACTGAGTTGGAATATTTCAGTCTTCCCTTGAGTACTGCACAGAGATCAGATTGCAGTGTCTCATGACAGAATAGATTCGTGTGGCATTACATTTGCATAAATAAATATTTTAATGTTGGGATATTTGCTGTTTGGTTAATTGATTTGGAATATTATTTGTCCACTGTACTTTTATAGATTTCTCCAGGCATGCTTTCCAAAAAGATGAAAATAGATTTTGGTATTAAAGTCTTTAATACTGAACTGTTTTCCAGCTGTCATACCTTGACTGGAGCATAAAGGGTAACTCAAGGTAGGTTTCTTCTGGATGTGGTTACTTCAATGGATAATGCATTAACATACAACAATATGAGTGGCCAGCAATTTGTGATGCTGTCTTATTTTATTTTATTTTTGCTTTCATTTCAATATGGTTATTATGTAACTTTTTTAGTATGACTTAATCATCATGAAGATATCAAAAACTTCTTTTTTAAATTAATTAACTAATTTATTAATTAGTTTATTTACATATGCATGCATTTGGTACAGGGTCTTGCTATATGGCTCGGATTTATCTCCCACCTCCTGTCTCAGCCTCCCCAGCCCCGGGATCTTAGGCTTGCAATACCACACCTGTTTTCCTTGGCCTAGCCTGAATGGGGCCAGCACAGACTGCAGTGCTGGGATCTTATCTAGGTTCCTGTCCTTGCAGGCAGGTGCCTAGACCACTGGTTATTCTCCCCAGCTCTCCACACCTTCTTAAATGTTTAGCCTGTGATTTGATTTCACTATGGTGTAAAAATCATAAAGGAGAAAACATACTATGATTTTCCACATTTTTTTCAGGCTAAGATTTGCAATAATGATACTTTCTCATTAAACTGCTGAGAGAGCAGAGTCATGAAGAGGTCACTTAGGTAATTCCCACACAAGTGCAGTAAAGGAGGAATGAAATTTGCCAGGAGGGAAAATAGAAAAAATATTGAGAAGCTAATGGCAAAATTGTTTCAGGAGATAAGGAAATAAAACACTGAATCAATAATGATGCATCAATCAATAATGAATTTATCAGAAAAATTCATAATAAATTAATATTGCTCTGTCCTTTCTATTTAGTTTTATTACTTTTTCTAATAAAAGTCAACAAGAAGGTAAGCCATGTATTTGAACAGAAATTCTATCACTTTCTAGTTCTATTGTCCCTTGTGGGGTTTAGGAACTTTTCTACACCACAAATTTTTGATTTATGTGTGGATCAAATATTTAAAACCTGTGAGAAAACCTTAGGTTAAATATTGTATAGAAAACTTTCAATAATATTACCTTATAATTCTGATTATATTTAGACATTTGTAAAGGCAGATGCAAATTAAGCTTATTTGTAAGGTATTTAGCATCAGTTTGCATTTATGACAGAAAGAATATGTAGTATTATCTAAGAACTGCTTTAAGAGAGGGGTCACTTTATCTCCTGTTATAAGCTGATAATTTGAATTTAGGTATATTCATTTTTCTTAATTATACTATAAAGAATAAAATTCCCTTGAACTCTTGTGAAAGGATATGAAGAGAAAGATTTTAAAAGATAAAAAAATCATACATGATCCAATAAAGGAATTATTGACACTATGTGAAAGGTAGCTTCAGAAAGAAGAATCAAAGGTATTCGTAAGAACCAAGAGGGAAGAATAAAGGGAACTGTCATGGGGAGATTAGAAAATTTAGTTTCTAATAATTTTAATATCTTCAGTCTCAAAATATACAAAGAAATTTACATTATAGAGAATAAGAGTACCAGAAATGGAGCTGAGAAACAAACAAACAAAAAATGTGTGGAATACTACAAAATAAAGTATTAGACAGTCATTTAAGTGAGAGAAAAGAATTTTCTAGCATTAGGAAAAAATTGATTAAAACAGGGATAGATTTATGCTTTCTTCCAAAGGATTAGATCTGACAAAGTTTGCCAAACATTGGGTAAGCACCATTTATAAAATTAAATACATAAAAATTATGTTTTAATATAATCAGTCTCAGAATACTTCAGAAACGTGTTGGAGGAATGGTGGGACAGGAAGATTCATCTTACAGCTGTCATGCATAAAAGACCTCACAGTGCCAGGCAATGGGAGGGATAATAGGAATGTGGATAATGAAATAGATGTTGACACATATTTTTGCAGTTTATACTGTTAATTCATATTTGTATAATATCTAGTCTACTGCCAAGAATATGATTATTTTATATTTTTATTGTCACAACAAAGATACTTTTATATTTTTTTTTATTTTTAAAGTTTAATCTTAAAATTATATTGCCCATAAATGTTCTTTACCAGTAGAGGAGCCTATTATCCACAGGAAAAGCATCAATGTTAACAAACTACATTATAGGAAGAATTAATTAAGGTTTCTTGTTTTGGAATCAGAAGGTTGGGCTATATTGTGAGAACTAAAGTCCTTGGTGTTTTCAGAGTAAATGAACTTGGCTGTTAAAGTTTTTCAATCCCCAAATTGACAATACAAAAAGATTTCCAAGATGAGTTATGTTTGGAAACTTTTTATGAAATAAATGCTTTATTTGTCTGAGTGTGTGTGTGTGTGTGTGTGTGTGTGTGTGTATGGTTGTTGTTTGTCTATTTAAGTTTGGGGCCAGTCTGTACAATCACAGGACCAATATAGTCACATGAACTTTGTTCTGAAATTGAATGAAACGAAAGTTCTGTTTGTAGAGGAAAGCCATGTTTTGTTTACATAGAGGAAAAGGCAGCAGAAAATACTTCCCCAGGGAAAGACATTCCCCATTGATTTATGTCTTTGACAGGAGAATAACATAACAGATGTATCTGCTTCGAATAAATTACATACTGCACACAAAAATAAGAAACATTCAATTTGTATCTTTGGTACAGTTGTGGTTGTGTTTATTTTTTCTTCCATATATAATCAGGGCTTAAAACAGATGTGAAGGTTAAACTTAATTGTATGTTCATTACAAGGAAGTTATACACATACAGTGTTGAGAAAAGCAATTTTTTCTCGAATGTATGTTTAGCTTTAGTAAAATGTAAGGTATTGAAAAGAATTTTTAGGATCCAGTATTTGGGGACATGGAGAATAAGGTGAATCACAAATGGTGTCAGCAGAATTTTGCAAAGCATGTTTTGTAGTACTATCAATCCCTGGTTCAAAAAAATAAAAATAAAAATTAGTAGGCTAAGTAGTTGCAGTTTTATGTTTAGAGATTTAAAGTATGTAAGTGCTGATGAAAGTAATATATTGCTCCTCCAGATATTCTTACATTGAACTGGTTCACTGTGTGTACCTGCACTTTAGAAAACAATTTTCACTTTTTCCCTTCCAAAAAACAAGATTCGAATGTGCAGCAAACCCATAGACAAGAATTCATCTTTACTATGTGCATTTCAGGGAGTCATATGCCATGTATCTGATGCCTTGAAGGGTGACTACATCTTTGAAACCAGAAAAAAGTAAATGAAATAAATCAAGGCATGGAAAAATACCCCAGAGCAGACTCTAGTAATCACTGTCAATTTTATGTTTGCATCTCACAATGTAAAACAGGCCTGTGTGGTTTTCTTCGCATTAATTTAATTCATGCCCACCAAATTTTATGGATCCAATTTGCATGGGAGGCAGAACAGGATTGATGATGATCGGCTAGTTGTACCCTAAGGGGTACTACAATGTTCTGTGCCAGATGAAGAAACTGCCAACTAAAATTCTTTTACCCTAGGTCATTTTGCTTTCAGCTTTTACAAAGCAAGATTTAGGCAAGCTTTGTATTAAGGGTTAAAGACTATGTGCACATGAGACACTTGATCTTTGTCTTTACTTTTCATAGTAAAGAGGTTATTAATTTCAGACAAAGAATTCTGAAAGGAAAATCTTCAGAAAAAAACACTCTAAAAACTAAAAGTCAGGCTTAGAAAACTATTTAGAACATCGAAGAAAATGAGGCTTAAACTTCAACTAGACGTTAAAATAATAAAAACTTATGATGGTCAATATACTAACTCTCTTTTGTGTTTAATGCTTTCAAATACAAAAATCTATAGTTAGAGTGATAAGATAAATTTGTGGCAATCTACGTGAGAGTATAGTTTATTCAAATGGAATTAAAATCTTTAGTTCTAAAATGATACATAACTTATTTCTGAACGAATGCACTCGGGCGGACCAGGATTTCATGTCAAAGGCAAAATTTGCATTTAG
This sequence comes from Ctenomys sociabilis, assembly GCA_004027165.1. Classification (NCBI taxonomy): domain Eukaryota; kingdom Metazoa; phylum Chordata; class Mammalia; order Rodentia; family Ctenomyidae; genus Ctenomys; species Ctenomys sociabilis. The sequence goes on from PVKA01014405.1 coordinate 42,895, forward strand.
GTCATTTTAATAGTAAATTATATTTTCAAAGAAATTAGGAATTGTTCAGTTCCAGGAAATTAACAATTGAACAGTATTCACTCGTTTAATCATGCTGATGTGCACAGTGATTCCTGTTGCATAGCATTGCAATGCTGGGTTTCAAGGACCCCCTTTGCTGAAGGGTGGTCACCCAAACTCAAACCCTCCATACACCTCTATTCATTTCTACACCGTACTCCTTCTTGCCATTTGCTTTGTTTCTCAAATCCACATCCAAGTCTCCACTCCTATGTCAATGAATTATTAATAACATTTAAATCACAAATATTTGTACTTGCTAACTGAGATTCTTCCTTGAAGTTATGCTCAAAGTTTACTCCCTACTTAGTGTATTTTAAGGCAAAGAAAAGTAACCAGTATCTACAATTGTTATCTCTACTTCTATCAGTAATGTGAATCACAGGTTTTATTATTATTTGTTCTGAACTATTGGACCCAAATAACCTTCATCCTTACATTTGTTGTTTGATTTTTCAATTACTGGAATGTAGTTTATATGGAGATGGAATTAGATAAGTACAGGTGCAGTTTCTTATTTAAAGCTCTGTGGGGTTTTTCTTTAGTGAAACCATAGCAAATCCTAATAGCTCCAAATAGATGTTATTTGCTAACCTGCATGAGAGCAAAGTGAGTTTTAACAGCAGGTGATGTCCACAGTTCTCCAAGGAGAACCACATGAGCTATGGATGATGGATTGAGCCTGGATAATCTTGCCTTTGTGACAGCGTCCAATTCTGAAAATGGCTTCCTCACGATTTTCAACCCTGCCTAGCCAGCCATTGGCTGGTTCATTGTATTTAAATTACCCTGTCTCAGCTTCTGGTATAATCAGAATGGTAGACTGCACTGCTCGACTCATTGTTCCTGCAGCGTGCAGCTCCATAGGTGTCAAAACATAATAGACTAACATAATGGATGACTGAATTGGAAATAAAAATAAGCTATTTGTTTGAAATTTACCTCCCATTTATTATACACTTGCAGGGGAGGTCTCCTAAAAATCTGTAAGGAAGTCTTGTCTGGATGACTTATATAATATATGTTTATGTACCGACTATGGAATACATATGTGATTATAATAGTGTTTCACAGAATACTTCTCCCCTGTCTTTTTATTTTTTGTCATAAGACAGGATTGAGGGAATGAAATCCATGTCTTCTCACAAAAGATGCATTCATCAATAACATACTGTATATTAAAGAATGTCACACAGGTACATATACACAAAGACAAATCAGAAATGATAATTCTACTTCCAGTGTTAGGGTTTTTAAAACATTCTTGCAGAACCTAATCTTATCAAAATAAATTATTTCTCCATGCATTTCATGCATTCACTCAAGATTGAGAACCCACCATCTAATGATTTAGAATTAAACATTGCAACAGCTCATTTTCTATGTCTGAAAGAGCCATTACTTTAGGTATAAGTGCTGTTATTGGTATAAAGAATTGTACCCATATTTCACCCTATGAATCATTGAAAATGTCCTATACATTTTACATTAGTATTATGACCCGGTGGCCATTCCGCATGCAGCCATCAAAATGCAAGATGTAGTGCTCTCCAGTTGAATATGGAAAGCAGTAAACTCCTATAATTTGGCTGCTCTGGAGTTGAATGTCACTTGTAATTTATGACCCTTAAATGGAAATTAAGAGTGATATGCAGTGGTTTGTTAGAAGAGTTACATGTATGGGAAAATGCTTAACATATGTAACCTGATGAAGTTCAATTAGTTCCTTAGAACTGTTAAGAACAAATTCTGATGAAACAAGAGTATTATGAAAACTTGTGAATATATCTTAACCATCAAATTACCTCTGATAGGTTTTAAATAAAAAGCACACACTAATGAATCAAAATAAAAGATGGCGACTTACTTATCTGAGGATATGTGCTTAGTGACTTTTCTCTGGTCATTGAGGCAACATATCAGACTCCTAAAGTTAACGGAGGGAAGGTTTACTTCACCCACAGTTTGTAGAGGGTTCAGTGTGTGACTGGCTGGCTCCAAGGCAGGGCGGTACACAGTAGAGGGGCAATGGTGCAGGGCAGTGAAGAAAGAAAGAGTGATAAGAGCGATTTGGACAGGCTTCTCTGGTCCTTCACATGGCTGTAATCTATTGGGATTACGTGGGTGTCAATCCAAGCAATGGACTGTTACAGCAATCACCCACCCTTAATCTCAACATTGCGTCATGAATAAATCATTCACTCTAGATTAAGCAACCTCAGAAAAAACTCTACTAGAGCATGAGTCTTTGGATGGTCATCTAGACACAAACCGTAGCACATGGATTTCAGACATCAGCATAAGTCATTTCTATATGCATGAGAATAATTTAAATTGTTGATAATCTGTGAACAAATAACATGTGTATGGAGAAAATAGGATTAGGAAAATTCCTTGTACTTGGGGATCCATAGCAAAGCAGAAATTGTAGTGAGAAAATCATTGCAGGTTGTTGCTGTTGTTGTGTGTGTGTCTCTCTGTGTACACACATATGATTTTTCTGTATTTAATACTTAAATTCCCATACCCACTACATTTTTAGTAATAGGTGAAATAGTTGATCCCTTTACATGGACATGACTGAAAAGCTGTGGATCTCTTCATGAGAAGGTTCTGATTAACAGGAATGGAGGTACAAAGCTAGGCTTGTATTTTACCTCAAGCCACAGATCACATAAACATACATAGCAGCATTTTCAAATGATGAACATCAATGAGGAAGAACTGAGAGTTGGAGCCTGAAGAAATTAACTAAGCCTGAATGCTACTTACATAGTGAATTCAAGGCCTACCTGAATTACATTTCTCTAAAAATCTAAAAAATATTTTGGAATAACTTCATCTTTAATCTTTCACTTGTGATGTAAAACAGTAAAATTTATGTTGTCTACTTTAAAATTTTGTCATTTTATTTGAAATGGCAAAATCAGTTGAAAGCATAAAGTAGGCTTATGGTATCATATTATGGTTTTATTATATACCAATACTCAAAGGTTTTCTCAGACATTGTTTGATATTGCTTCACTTTTAGAATCTATACAAATGTGAAGATTATTAATACACTGTGTTTGGTCTACAGTTATTTGGTGAGTCATTCTTTGAGGTTCTTTAGGTTTTCTGTTTGTTTCCTTGCTTGCTATTTGGGATAGGGTCTCTGAGAAGTTCAGGCTGGCCTCCAGGTCCAACAGTCCTCTCCCCTCTGCCTTCAAATTGGTGAGATTTGAGGCATGTGCCACTACACACGTAGGGGGTCACTTATTCTTTGGACAACTGCATATTGTACGCAGGCAAGACTTCATCTAATATAGGATTACCTTATTTAAATGTTTGAAAATTTCATTTTATACTTTGTAGCATCAATTATTTAGTTGTATACTATTTGATTATCCTCAGTTATAGGAAAGGCAGTGAACAAAAATAAATTTGAAAAATTAACTAGATTTTCTTATTTTTACCAAAGTTCTATAAAAATCAAAGTATTTTGAATAAATTCCACAAATTATGTTACTGTAAATAAAATGCATCAAAAATTATGTAAAAGCTGTATTATTGAGTCTTTAATAAATGTAGAATACACATGGAATATCACATGGTAAATAAATGATTTAGATGTAGAATACATTGACAAAATGTGATTGCATAAAATGTGTTATATTATTTGAGACAAACAGTGAATAAAAGGTTTAAAATAATCAAATCAAATGAAGTGAAATTTTAAACGATGCAAAAGATGTAAACTATGAAAGCTTGTTCTTACCTTTTACCACCTCTGTGATTTCAATTAATAACTGAGATAGATTGGGCATTGAGGTGCATATGTGTAACACTATCTATGTGAAGGCTGAAGCCAAAGTATCAAATTTGAGGACAGCCAAAATAATCAATAAAAACAAGGTCTCAAAATGTTAAAACAATAATTTGTGAAATAATTGTGAATGTGGCTGTGTTTTCAAGTGTTTCTTAGCATGGATCATGCCTATGTGCCATTCCTAGAACTGCAATCTAAATATTATTTATCTAAATAGATATAGTTAGATAGATGGGTGGATGGATAGATAGATGGACAGACAGACAACTGTCTTTTGACAAACAACAGTGGTTTATAACTATTATATAATTTAAAATTACTGGAAGAGAAGTTCCTAACATATAAAAATGGCTAACAATTTAAGAGATGGAAGTTTTTATTACTTGGACTTCAATAATACACATTGCATACTTGTATTGGATAACTGTAAAATTTCCCATCAAGATACACAAAGTTTTAACATAACAATAAAATAAAAATATTGCTCTTAATATATTAGATGGAAATAATACAAAGCAGAAATTGATTTATAAATAAAACTAATATTAAAATTAATTTGCAAACAAGGTGTTGTGGCTTGAATCTACACGACCCCTAAAGCCTCACGTAGCCAGGGAGGGCCTGTCCAGGGGTGGCTTGGTGTGGAGTGTGTAAGGCTGGGACCAGGGAAGTGAAGCTGGGATTGATTCATGGTTAGGTGGAAGGGTATGAATGGTGTGGACCCTGAGGGCAGACAGTCCCAGAGAAACATAAAAGATAGAACGAGTGCTATGCTTATTGCTGCATGATGCTGGCCAAGTGCCACTTGCTACCTTTTGCCCACCCTGCGATGCCCTTCTGCCCTTCCACCCTGCTTCGAGCCAGCCAACTCTGAACTGAAATCTCTACAAACTGGGAGCTACAATAAACTTTTTTCCTTTAAAATACTTTGAGTGCCAGGTATTTTGTCTCAACAATGAGAAAATTAACAGAGACACCATTGGAGATGGGTATCAAAAACCCTAGCTACTCATTAGATTGTGATGGGAAATTTGTGAGTTCATGGCCATGTGGAGCATCTGAACAACTTTTGTTTTCCAGAAAGCAAAAAACAGGGCCAGCAAGAGAGCTCAATGAATTAAGCACCTGCTTTGGCAATAACAGTGACCAGAATTGGATCCCCAGTCCCATATACTGCTCTAGCCCTACCCCCAGGAAACACGGAGCCAGCAATGGAGTCAGGGTGTGGTGGTACATGCCTTTAATCCCAGTGCTGGGGAGGCTGCAAACAGGAGGCTAAGAGTCAGAGCTGCATAGTGAGTCCCTGTACCAAATACGTACATTTAAAAAGAAGAATAATTTAGTTGACAGCCGTTATGAAGCAAGTTTTGTTTTTCACCTTATATCATGTACATATAAGAATATTTTCTAATGTTTTATCTGATTAACTCAAATTTTATTAAATAAATTTTCATAAAGTTTATTAGGTAATAAAATTATTATTCTGTTTTGTATTCAGAACTAATTGCAAGTTACATTGATATATGGTTTTTTTCTGTGCATATAAATGAAATACAGTGAATTACTGCTGCCTTCAAATATGGCAATTTCCTGAATTAAGCTACAGCTGAAAATAAAATCTGTGAACATGTGAAAAGGATATATATTTTTACATAGCTAAATAAAATCTCTCCCATATGTACACAAAATGTTATTTTATAAAGGAAAGGATGCAAATAAAGACAACATCCAGACACTAAACTTAGGGTAGAGTTTTTATTTCCTGGGAGTTGTTAAATTGGTTTGAATCGATGCCTTTTCTTGTTACAATTTACTCCATAAAAATATATAAAACTGATAGGTAAGCATAAATGTAAGGTCTAAAAACCACTCTCAGAAATACTTACAGGGCCGGGCATGGTGGCACATGCCTGTAATTCCTGCACTTGGGAGGCTGAGGCAGGAGGATTGTTGTGAGTTCAAGACCAGCTTGAGCTACAAAGTGAGCTTAAGGCCATCCTGAACTGCATAATGAGACCCTGTCTCAAAAAGACATAAAAAAAAAGAAATACTTACAGGGACTATAGCTCTTGAGATGGTATAAAAGGGTGTTCAGATGTCAGGAAGCCTGGGATATGAGAAAATAGGCGTATCAGGAGGGAGTAATCATATTGGAAAATAGATTACAAAGTTTTTCCTTAAAATCAAACTTATTTTTCCCACCTTCTGTATTAGATGACAGTAAGCAATAATCGGCCACTCCTGTGGAAATAATTTGAGTAATATGAGAACAATGCTAGTCACCCTGGGAAAAGTAGTCAGTGAAAAGAAGAAAGGTCAGTCAAATTCTCTACTGGTTTCTTCTCTTCAATAGAAGTCTGTTGTACAATTGCAAGTTAAGAAGCGTATTGTTTTTTTCCAGTTACATTTATTTGAAAAAAAGAGCCAGATTTTATGTTCAATTAGAAATGGTGAGTGAGTCAGTATTTATGGCTGGAGTTCTCATCAGTTAAACTTCATTGCTTAAAAGAACCAACTTACCATCCTCATACCTTCTGTATTACTAGGAATTAACAGGCTTTGCCCTGAGACGCTCTCCCTTCTGTCCAGCTCAAATGCATGTAAAGTGCACTAAAACCTGCAGTGAATATTAACTCATAGTTTTAAAAATAATGATACATGTGGAATCATATAACAGCACTATAAAATGAGTAATCTAAGCAATTTTTAACCGATGGAAAATTTGTGTATGTACATAAGGGGATGCATAATTTTCTTAAGTGTTTTTTTGTGGTTCTGGGGATGGAACTGAGGACCTTGAGCTTGCCAGGCCAGTGTGTGTTCTACTGAGCTAGCTCCCCAGCCCAAATGTTACATATTATGTATGTTAAATAATGCTATGCAGTATATATAGCATATGCATGTATATAAAACACACAGGTAAGAATAATGAGAAAATAAATCACATTTTCCTTGCTCTTAGTTCGTCACACAAATGTGTAAGAGAAAAGCCTGCTATTTTATTTTATAAAATAAATGTATTAGCTGCTACATTGTGTCAACTTGAGGCTTTTATATATTTAACTAAGTGTCTCAGCAGGGGCCAGGGCCTAGAGTGTAAACACTCTGCTCTATGCAAGGGGAGGACAGGGAGACAGTGTGGCTTCTACCTGGTCCGAGAGCACAGAGCCTGCTTACAAGGTAAAGGAGGAAAGGAGGCTTCCTCCGGCCCCCTTTTGCTCCTGCCGCTTTTGCTTCTCCTGGCACTTTGAAATGTTGCCCCAGGGTGACACCGCCCTGCCGGAGAGCCAGCTGACTACGAAGTGAAACCTTCACAAACTGAGAGCTAGATAGACATGTCTTTCCTTAACATTAAGTGTGGGTTGTTTTGTCCCAAGAACAAAAGTAATAAAGACAGTAAAATAAGTGAATTGTGACATGGAGGGATTGAGAATAGACAGTATGAATGGACATAGAAAAAAAAAATCAAACCTATATTCTGAAATGGTATTAACAGTTTAAAAATAAGTAAAATTTAAGAGGTAAAGCATTAAATAAAAGCTAAAAAGTATAAAATTAGAGAAATATAAATAGGAAGGGAAAGGACAATGTCACTGCTTATCTCTAGATATTTCCCAAATCCTCATATAAATGTGGAAGATACACTTATACATCATGGACCTCTGATACTGCATTAACTGACTGATTGGCTTATCATATTTCTAGATCTGGATGATGGACTTACTAAAAAGAGAAGCTCCTGGCCAACTAGATAGCTCAGTGGACTTTGCAGCTGCTTTGGCACGCACAGGGACCAGGGTTGGATTCCAGGTCTTGAATGCCATGCCAGCCACACTCTCAGGCACACTGAAATGGCCACAGAGCATGGACGTAGTAGTGTATGCCTATAATCCCAGTGTTTGAGAAGCTGAAAACAGAAGCAAACTACTGCATAGTGACACCCTGTACCAAATACATAAAATGCAGCAAAAAGAGGGAAGCACCACAACAAATGTGCATGCCCCCAACCACTGAGCTTGTATGGCAAGCTGAGTGGCATCAATAGGGAAACAAGGCAGACTCACTGCTTCCCTAGACACTCTCAATACAAGTATCTAGGGCAAAGAGCTACTATAGGCCCAAGGTGGGAGCACCCAAGGCTTGCTAAATCCTCATTCCAACTAGCGCCTAGGGCCAGCATATGAGTGGGACCCCCACCCCCGTTGTTTTCTCACTACAGCCAGGCCTATCCTGTGAATGTGGGGAGGGGTCTTATCTCCATCCTGCTGGATCCACATTCCAGCCAGCCCCAAGGCCCAGTGTGTGGTGTGTGTGTGTGTGTGTGTGTGTGTGTGTGTGTGTGTGTGTCTGTGTGTGTATGTGCAACCACCATCAAACAACTGAATCCTCATCCAGCTAGAGCCCAGGCTCACCTTGTGAGTGGAACTACCTGCCAGATTCCAGCCAACCACCCAAGACTGGTGTGTGTGTGGAACTTCCTCCGACAAGCCTGGTGTGGAACACTATGGCAGAACTCCCTGCAGAGAGGCTAGAGACAAGAACCACCCAGCTAATTCAGGAGCAGAACATCTTCAGGAGCAGAACTCACAAGGTGAGCCTGGGCTCTAGCTAGAGGAGGATTCAGTTCTTTGATGGTAGTTGCACATGACACAGAGGTTTCACCTCCAAGGGCTGCAGCAGAAAGAAATGGAGCACAACAGCCAGACCCAAGCCACACCTACCTGGATGAGTTTGAAATTTTCACATCTGGAGCTGATGCTAAGGTAATAACTACCAAAGCCCTACATCAAAGGTCAGAAGACAGTGCTGTATAAAATGACACAAAGAAGAAGCAAAATACATTCTCAGTCCATCAGGCTACCCAGAACAAATGCAGTAGACAATAGCAAAGAAGAAATTGGAAATCACACACCTGAAATCTCTGAAATAATAGTCTGAAGTAAGGAAACAACAGCAGAAATGTATACAGGAAATCAAATCAGAAATAATTTCTGAGATTTAAAAAAGAAATGACAATTCTATTAAAAGAAGTAATAAGTGCTTGTAAAGAAGACACTGATAAAAAAACGAGAATGGAAAAAATGATGAAATCCTTGAATGAGCAAATATAGGAGTGAAATACAATGCATGAAACAGATTCAAAGTGATGTATAGAAAATTAAAGCCTCAATCACAAGCTGGATAAACCATTTGAATGAAAGTGAAAATAGATTTTCAGAACCTGAAGACACCATTGTAGCTAGTGAAAAGTTAAGAAAAGATTTCTTAAAAACAACTAGGATGTCACAAAAAAAAATGATTCAACATCTGCAAGATGATGCAAACATGAACAATGTAGAATTAATAAGCATCAATAAGAAAGAAAAAAATCTATGCAAATGCTATGAAAAGAATATGAAGAAGTAATAGTAGAAAACTTCCTAAATATGGGAAAACAATCTGACATTCAGTAATCAAAGCACATAGAACTCTAAATAGCATCAACCCAATTAAAATCATGCACAAACAACCAATAATCAAGATCCCAGAAATTCAGCACAGGATACTGAAAGCCTCTAGAGAAAAGATACAGACCACATTTAAAACAAAACCGATCAGAATAATGGCAGATTTCTCTTCACAAACCATCAAATGAAGAAAAGCATGGAGCAAAGTACTTCAAGTCTTATATACCAACACAAGAACTTTATATTTCCTATGTGGTCATTGAAGTCCTCTCAGGGTTTATCTTGTAGTCCTGTACATTATTCTGTAGTTCCTTTGTCTGTGTCATCCATGTGGATGAGTCACGGCCAATGCTTGACCAGATTGCTCTCTGTGAGAGCTTGAGAGAAAGCTTTCTCTTCATGTGACTCTCCCCAGG
>PVKA01014406.1:0-52525 GCA_004027165.1 Ctenomys sociabilis
AAAAAAAAAAAAAAAAAAGAAGAAAAATTTTAGGGCCGGGGAGATGGCTCAGTAGAATAAGCACTTTAGCACTTTCCTGGCAAGTGCAAGGGTGTGAGTTCAGTCCCGGGTTCTGCAAAAAAAAAAAAAAGAAAATATTTTTTTAAAAACCCAGAAGGTTGTCAGATTGAGGTTGGGTGTGGGCAAAGCACCCTTAGAGCAGATGCCCTTTAAATTATTCCTGGAGTAGATAACACAATGGAAAGGCCCATATGAAGAGTATCTAATCTCCATCTCTCTAAAAAGCTCACACCCTGTGCTCCAGTTTCCTTGTAATCGTGCTCAGCACCCACCTTTAACAGAGAAGCTTGTTGTCCAGCCACACTCCAAGCCACTAGTCTACTCACTCTACTTCTTTAGCCTTGTAGGAGCCGGGCGTGGTGGCACCCAAGGTGGCATGCGTGGGGTACGGGCTGAGTCCCAGGTACGTGTTCCTCTTCTCCCCTCAGTTTCTCCTGGAGCCCAGTAGAATGTTCATGGTCAAAGATAACCGAGTGTGTCATGCATTTCTCCCAATAAGTAGTGAATACTGCTGGGACAGATTTCTGCTAAAAATGTACTTCAGTGGCTTTGCATTCTAACTTTCCTGCTTTAAATTCCAAGAACCTGAAGGTCCAGGGAAAACTGCCTGATATAGGAACGATGTACTCCCATCTGCCCTGCTATCCTGATATTGAAAAGATTTCCACCCCAGTGGACCCTTGTGAAGCTAAGAATGTTCGGCAGTAAGATTTCAGGCCTTGTTACACTGCAGTTGGAATGAGCAGGGTGCTGAGACACTCCCTGTGCAAATACTTGCTGGGTGTTGATGCTGTGCCAGGCACCTCTGTACATGATGACGAAACGTCACCGTCACTATCTTCAAGGGATTTCCAGTGTCACACCGAGATCAGCATGCAAATAGTCAACAATAATATAGGAGCCTTTTTAAATTTAATTTTAATGTTTTTTGGCAGAACTGGGGATTGAATTCAGGCCCTTGCGCTTGCCAGGGAAGCACTTATTCTACTGAGCCATCTCCGCAGCCCCTTTTAGTTCATTTTTTGGTGGGAAGTCTCCGTTACCCAGGTTGCTCTTAACTTCTTGGGCTCCTCCTGCTGCAGCCTTCCAAGTAGCTGGGACTACAGGCATGCACCACCACACCCAGACAAGGAATACTGATAAGCTAAATAATTCATTCAACAAATATTTATTGAGTGTCTATCTTGCACCAGATTCTGTGATAGGTGTTACACTTCCTGTCCTCATCATGTTTATTATATTCTAAAGGGACAGACAATAAATAAGTAAATTAAGGGACAGCCAAATAGCTCAGCAGATTAAAGCACCAGCAAGAAGGCACAAGGAGCCAGGCATGGTGGCGCATGCCTGTAATCCCAGCACTCGGGAGGCTGAGGCAGGAGGATTGTTGTGAGTTCGAGACCAGCCTGAGCTACAAAGTGAGTTTAAGGCCAGCCTGAACTGCATAGTGAAACCCTGTCTCAAAAAGACAAAAAGAAGGCACAAGGGCTGAGGTTCAATCCTTGAGCCTACCATGCAGGCCCTGCCCCTGGTACACACTGAGAGGTAACTGAGACTGGGCGTGGTGGCCTCTGCCTGTAATCCTAGCTCTTGAGAGGCTGTAAACAGGCAGGTCACTACCAATTCGATCTAGTAGTGAGACCCTGAACACCCTGTAGACCTTTCCCTAAAATTAAAAAAAAAAAAGTAGGGGCTGGGGCCATAGCTCAGTAGAATAAGTGCTTGCCTGGCAAGCGCTAGATCCTGAGTTCAATCCCCAGTGCCACACACACACACACACACACACACACACACACACACACACACACACAAAAGCAAATTAATAAAACACAGGGATCAGATGGTGATTGATGTTAGGAAGGAAAATGTGGAGGATTTCAAGAAGTATGGGAGGAAGGCGAGTTGTTAATTTAGAGATGTTTGGGTAGGCCTCATTGGAAAGGTGACATTGGTGGTGGTGGGGAGGTACAGAGGCAAAGGGGGGGACAGGGTAGGGCCCTGCATACCACTGCAAGGACTCTGACTTTGGTGAGAAAACCACAGAGAGCCTTCACCGTGGTCCTGGAATCATTTTGCTTTTTTCTTCCAGTACTGGGAGTGGAATCCAGGGGCTCTTGAACACTGAGCTTCATCCGAGTCCTTTCTACTTTTTATTTTGAGTCAGGATTTTCCCATGTTGCCCAGGCTGGCCTGGAACTTGCAATATTCCTGCAGCAGCTTTCCAAGTAGCTGAAATTGTATTGGGTCAATTCACATTTTAGACTGTAAATGTAAATTTTGTTTTCTGTTGTGTAAAAATGTATAGTCACCACTGTTTTCAGTTGTTTAGTAAATAGTGGCTGTTTCTTGGTGTTTACTAAGATAAAACCTACCTCACCAATTCCTGTAAACCAAGTTAGCTTTACAGAGATAACTTCAAAAAGAAATTAAATGGGCTTTAACTTATTGTAGCCTCAGGCTATGCAAGGCTGTATGCAAGTACAAGATAATGAAACTAAAAGAAAGCCCCAGGAAATTTAGTTTGAGTAGTGGTCACAATGACCCTAAAAGCTTTATTGTGTGTCAGACAATGAATTTATTTACCAAATGGAATGTGGTTCCAGGTTTTAAACCCGATCACCCTGCTTCCTGGGCTAACCGACTTTCTGTCTTCTCCTGTGTGAGAGGTGATGGGGACCCTGAGCTCAGTAATAAATGGCTTTCCAAATTTCAGTCTGGCTGATCTGGTTCCTATTCTTAGTGTGCCCCACTTTCTGTTTTAAAGGAATGCTTGTTTGCTACATGGACATAAAAAGAAGAGAACTAGGGTGGAAATAGACACATAGCAGGTTGTTACCAACTCCAGTTGACAACTGATGGTGTTATGGATCATGTGGTAGCTGTGGAGGTGGCAGACATGGGATTTGTTGGATGGATTGATTGGATGCGTGGCTATGTGTCTCAGTTATTTTCCTCTCATTGTTAGGATAAAATACACAACACCCAAAATTAAGGAAGGGAAAGTGGAGGTTTCAGTCCATAAATCAGCTGGTTTCAAGGCAGAGTGGCATGTGGCAAAGGGCAGCAGTTTGTGGCAGCAGAAAACAGCAAAACAGCAAGAGCAAATGAGAGGAGTAGCAGCAACAATAGCTATAGAGAGCAAGTCTGTCTTCCTTCATTGCATTCAGGCTATCTGCCCAGGGGGTGTAATATTTACATTTATAATCGCAGCAGCACTCACACCCATAATCTCAGTGGATCATGGGTTAATCACAAACTCTAGAAGTCCACCACTCTATGACTTATGTGAGGCTGTGGAGGGACAACTAGACACAAACAGTAGGACAGAAAATAAGGTGACAAAGATGCCTCCAAAAGCATTTGTTTTGTTGGCATAAGGAATTGAACTCAGCTGTGCCACTGAACTATATCACCAGCCACTGAGCTATATCCCCAGCCTCTCCAAAAGTTCTGATCTGAGCTCCTGAAGAATGGGAGGAGATGACAGGATGAAGGGGCAGAGCAGAGCAGAGCAGACCAGGAATTGGACTGGAAGCAGGCTGGGCACATGGTATGTTGAGAGATTTAACTGAGGAGCCAGAGACTGCAAGGTGGGCAGGGGAAGGCAGAGGTAGCGCAGAGGCAGCCCAAAGTGCTCTTCTGACTGCTCGCCTACTCTCAGTGTCCTAGGAAAGGCAGGACAATGACAGCAGGTAGAGAGAGGAGGGGGAAGGTGGGAGCAGGAAGTGGTAGAGAGATGTGCAGCAGGATGGGTGTGCAGGAAGAGGATGCTGGGTTGGGCTCGTGGCCTCCCTCTATGGTGAGATCTGTTTCCAGGACTAAATATTGTTTGTGGGTCAGATTTGGCTGCAGGAAGGGGTAGTTGGAGGGTGGGATTTGACTAGGGATATGGGCTCTTGCCAGGGAAGCAGAATAAAGCAAGAAGGGAGCAAAATTGTGGAGGCAGGAAAAGAAGAATCAAAATAATGGTGGCAAGGGCAAACAGCACAGGCCATGGGGCTGCTAAAATGCCTTGTGAGAGGCTGGGGAGATGGCTCAGTGGAGGCTGGGGGAGATGGCCTGAGTTCAATCCCCAGTTCTGCCAAAAAAAAAAAAAAAAAGGCTTGTGTGACCTGGTGTGGTCATATGCCTATAATCCCAATGCTGAGGAGGCTGAAAATAGGAGGATCAGCAACAGTTCAAGCTTATGTAAGTGTGACCCTGTACCAAATACATAAAATGCTGTCAGCAAAGGGCGTTTTGTTTGTTTGGTTGGTTTTGGTGGTATTTTTTTGTTGTTGTTGTTTTGTTTTGTTTTTTTGAGACAGGGTCTCACTATGCAGTTCAGGCTGGCCTTGAGTTTATTTTTGTAGCTCAGGCTGGTCTCGAACTCACAACAATCCTCCTGCCTCAGCCTCCCGAGTGCTGGGATTACAGGCATGCGCCACTACGCCTTGGCTGGTTTGTTTTTGAGATAGAAGCTCACTGTGTAGTGCAGGCTGGCCCTGAACTCACAGTGTTAGTCCTACCTCTGCCTCCCAAGTGCTGGTACTCCTCACCCAAGTAAGGTCTTAAGCTGGAAGCCTGAAGTCTTGGCAGCAGTTAGTAGGTGAAGAAGGTGACGGGGAAGAAGGTAATAATCAATATAGGAAAGCAAGATTTCTTTTTTGTTTTTTTGTCTTTTTGAGACAGGGTCTCACTATATAGTCAGGCTGGCCTTAAGCTCACTTTGCAGCTCAGGCTGGTCTCAAACTCACAACAATCCTCCTGCCTCAGCCTCCTGGGTGCTGGGATTACAGGCATGTGCCACACGCCTGGCTAAGATTTCTATTTTTTATGAGCAGAATATTTTTATTGAGGGAAAGAAAGCTCCTGTCCGAGAGAGGGACAGGAGGGGGGGCCCGAGTGGTTAGTTCTCCAGAAAGCAAGATATTTTTGATCAATGACCTCAGAAAATCAGAAATGAACTTTGGTACCGCTGAAGGTGTAAACAAGTACAGTTAAGAGCCTTGGGTGAAATTCACTGTTTTTTTATTAAGGTTCGTGTATTGATATTTGGGTATTGTCTCAGTTACTTTTCACTTGTTGCTGGGACAAAATACCCGACACTGAAAATCAAGGAAAGAAAGGTTTATTTAGCTCACAGTTTGTAGAGGTTTTAGTCTATATTCAGAGTGGCACACGACAGAGAGCAGCAGTTCATGGCAGCAAAAATCAGTAAAGAGCAAAAGTAAGGGCAGCAGCAGTGGCTTCTGGCCAGCCCCTCTCTCCTCATATTAAAACGAGCTACCCTGGGGCTTAGGGTGTAGAACTCACACAGTGTCCATGCCCTGCTGTTGCACAATGTGAGGATGTTTACACACTAGGAATGCTGGCTTTCTACTGAGTCACTTAATTAACCTTTTAAACATCTCAAATTGACACAATGTATCTATCAACCAGTACAGGCATATTGGGAGCTAGAATAAATGCTTTATGCCAGGTTCTTACTTCCCCAGGTATAGTGTGAAGGTGCCTGATACAGATTTTTAGATGGGGATTCATTTGTCTCTGCCTGTTTCTCTACTAGGCATTGAAGACACAGCAGTGGATGAGACAGTTATGGATTACACTGCCATAAACTCACACTGTGCAAACAGTATGAGTAGGACTAAAACAGGATGTCATCTGGGGTGTATTGATGCATGTCTGTAATCTCAGCTCCCTGGGAGGGTTGTGAATTCAAGGCCAGCCTGGGTGATTTAATGAGAGCCTGATTCAAAAACAAACGAGGGGGCCAGGGAGATGGCTCAGTGGAATAAGCACTTCCCTGGCAAGCACAAGGGCCTGAGTTCAATCCCTGGTTCTGCCAAAAACCAACCAACCAAACAAACAAAAGAGCTAGGCATGGTGTCAAATGCTTGCAATCCCAGGCCCTCAAGAGGCCAAGGTAGGAGATACTGTCTTAAAAAACAAAATGGGCCAGGGAGATAGCACGTGCAGGGCCCTGCGTTCAATCCTTGGTACAAAAACAAAAAACAAAAAACAAACTACTACTACTACTACTACTAGTACTACTACCAAAACAACCCCCACACCCCCAATTTTTTAAATAATTGAACAACCAGAGTGTTAATGCAACTAACTTAATCTGGCAGGCTAGAAGAATTGCAAAGGAAGTGGCTTTTTATTTTGGTACAAGGGATCAAACTCAGGACCTTACACTTGCCAGGCAGGCACATTAGCCACTGAGCTATCTCCTGGGCCTAAAAGTGACATTTAGCTGGATTCTGAAGTCTGGCTTTTCCATAAATCTACGGTGTCCAAGAAACTGGGAAACTAAGCTGTCTTATTCACTATTGAAACCCCTACACTTACCAGATGCTTGGCCCAGGGTATGCATTAATAAAGGTTTGTTGCATGAATTACCTGACCTCTCTGAAATTGTTTTTTGTTGTGAGAGAGTCTTATTATATTGTCAAAGTTGGTCTTGAACTCACTATGTAGCCCAAGTGGGCCTTGAATTTGTAGCAATGCTCCTGCCTTAGCCTCCTGAATGCTGGGTTTGACAGATGTGTACCACCTCATCTGGCATGAGATTATGTTCATTAGTATGAATACCTCCATGGTCATGTTCTTGTAAATAAAGTAAATGTGAATCGTTGAACATAATATCTATTTTAAAGCTGTTCAATACCATGTTGCAAATTTTTTTTTGGACAAGATTTGTAACTTTCCTCTTGTTTTCAGCTTCCCCAGCACTGAGATTACAGGTTCCGTGGCCCTAGGGATGGGGTCAGGGCAGCATGCAATACCAGGTATTGAACCCTGGTCCTTGCACTTGCCTTTTTTTTTTTTTGAATATTTACTCAATTAAAGTCAGGGAAAAAACCTCCCAAAACATTGTATTAGAAGACTTCTTTTCTTTTCTTTTTTTTTCTTTCTTTTTTGTCTTTTTGAGACAGGGTCTCATAGCAGTTCAGCTGGCCTTAAGCTCACTTTGTAGCTTAGGCTGGTCTAGAACTCACAACAATCCTCCTGCCTCAGCCTCCCAGAGTGCTGGGATTACAGGCCTGCGCCACCATGCCCGGCTCAGGATGCTTTTAATATAAACTTTATTCCCACAATAAGCCCCAGACACACTTAGCTGGTTGCAACACATGATGGATATACTTGAATTATAAAAGAATATGAACATATAATTAAATATAAATAAATGACAATAATATTTAAAATAAGTGATAATATAAATTGTAATTAAGTATTTGTACATACCCAAACATTCATTTTTGGAAAGGAAGGAAATGCTTATGGATTTTTTTTACTTTTTTTGTATATATTTGGTACAGGGTCTACAGGGTGCTCAGGGTCTCACTACATAGATTGGACTTGTAGTGATCTTTCTATTTTCAGCCTCCCAAGGGCTGAGATTATAGGCAAGGGCTACCACGCCCAGTCTCAATCTATATGTCATTGCACCCCAGGGGCAGGGCCAGCATAGCACACTGGGGAACGAATCCCAGCTGCTGTGCTCTGCCTAAGCAGGTGCTTTAGTCCCTTGAGCTATCTGCCTGGCCCTCTGTTTTTTCACTTTTTAAGACAGGGTCTCTCTATGCAGTTCAGGCTGGCCTTAAGCTCAGTTTGCAGCCCAGGCTGATCTCAAACTTACAATAATCCTCTTGCCTTAGCCTCCCAAGTGCTGGGGTTATGTGTAACATGAACATTTGATACTTAACAGACATGGTGTATCTGATATGAATCCTTTTTTTTTTTGTGTGTGTGGAACTGGGGATTGAATTCAGGCCCTTGCGCTTGCCAGGGAAGCGCTTATTCTACTGAGCCATCTCTCCGGCTGATATGAATCTTTATAATTCAATAGGTAATAATGGATGTACTTAACACACAGATAAAATAAAGAAATATTTTTTGAATTTTGGTGCCTGAACCTTTTCATTGCTTTTGTGTGGCCCATCATTTTTAACTGTCATCATTTTTGTTGCTATTCCTGTTTGTAGTCTTCAATGAACACTTGATTGGGTGGAAACTTTGTGAAGTCCAGCCTAAAATTCTTCCTGACTTGCAAGAAGAATTCATGGAATAAATTCTCTGCCATCTGTGTTGCTAATGTGCAGTACCTGAGCAAGGCCAGCCTCAAGAATACAGAGCTGGTGATGTAGCTCAGCAGAAGAGTACCTGCTTGGCAAGCACAAGGTCCTGAGTTTAATTCCTGGTTCCAAAAAAAAAGAATACAGAGCACTTGAGGAGTCACATGAATAAGCTGCTGTAGTCTCAAGAATACTAGGTGTCTAGGGACCACCAAATAGCTCAGCATATTGAAGCACCTGCAAGCAGGCGCTGGGGCTGGGGGTTCGATCCCTGGGCCTGCTGTGTTGGCCCTGCCCCCAGGGCACACTGAGACAGCAATTGAGCCTGGGCATGGTGGTACACCCCTGTAATCCCAGCTTTTGGGAGACTGTAAATAGGCAGATCACTACAAGTCCGATCTGGTAGTGATACCCTGAACACCCTGTAGACTCTTTCCTAAAATACAAAAAATAAATAAATAAAGTTAAATTCTTGGGGCTGGGGAGATGGCTCAGTAGAATAAGCACTTGCCTGGCAAGTGCAAGGGCCTGAGTTCAATCCCTGGTTCTCCCAAAAAAACAAAAAACAAAAAAAGAAATATTAGGTGCCTGTGGTGAGCCATGTGGATAAGCTATTAGGTGAGGGGCTTTACATGACAACCCCATTAGTGTATAAATAAGCTGCAGCTGTTGGGCCCGTCTCTCCTCTGTCTCCTCTGTTGTAGTTTGGGGTTATGCTGGGGGAACGATACAATACAGGTCGCTTAATTATAGAGCTATTTTATAATGAACCACCCAAAGAAAATCATATATAAAGAATGCAGGAAATCTTTCCACACACTGAAAACCAAAGACTCCAGCTGAGGGCCTGAATCCCATGGCAATGTCCTCATGAGTCCAGCTGGAGGCCAAGAGCCCATGACAATATCTCATGCAGGCCTGCTTCACAGATCTGCACTGAGAAGGCCCAAAGGTCAGCGGTGGAAGCTAGAAATTGAGATGAAGGATTTGTGCTAGCAGGCTGAGGGTTCTAATGGGAGCCAGGAAGTAACACTCAAGATAAGAACCAGAGCTCCCCTAAAAAGTACCACAGCTATCCTCAGCAATGGTGAGATTCTGAGCTCCTTGAGGACAAGGAAAACCAAGCTGCCATCAAGAAAACCCATGCAACAAGCTTCTCCAGGAGACCAAGCAGTGCACCATCCTCCCTTTCAAACCTAGGGAATGATGATGACCCAGTTGAGGACCAGAGCTCCCCCAAAGTGAACTAAAGCCATCCTCAGTGAGATACTGAGCTCCTTTGACAAAAAGAACAGCCAAGTTTATCAGGAAAGCCAGCATGACAAGTTCCTTCAGCAAAATAGCCTAAGAGAATCAGCAATTCCCTAACAGCTTCCCAACAGCTTTTTTTTTTTTTTACATTAGTACATTTTATTTATTTTTATTAATTCTATTGAGAAACAAATAGCCATGAGACAGTTCCAAAACTGATTACTAGGACAGTTGTAGTAATGAATACATTGTATATTGTTATCTTCTTAGTGGTTATTCATAGTACAAGATGCAGACGTGATATTTGCGTCATCATGCCCGGCTCACAGTGTAATTTTCAAGTTGCCTATTTCTTTGCCAAGTAAAAACCTTGGCAAGTAATTATGCTTTTCTTCTATTTCAGTTAGGTTCCATGGCTAGGAAGATAGCTTAGTGGCCTACGTGTCTGCCTGGGAAGCACAAGGTCCTGAGTTCGATCCCTGGAACAACAAAAAAGGTCCGGGGCGTCGGGGAGGTGGCTTAGTGGAATGAGCATTTCTCTGGCAAATGCAAGGACTTGAGTTCAATCCCTGGTCTTGAAAAAAAAAAAAAAAAAAGGGTCCTATGTTAATCCTTCTGTATACTCAGCTATTCTTATCAGGGAATCATTAACTCCTTGAATGAAGGCATCTTGTATTCTCTTATCTCCAACATTTGATGACTATTAGCTGGCATCAAACATTTGGTGACTGAATGTAATAAATTGACATTATGCTTTACTCATTCACAAAAACAATTATTTAGACATGGGAGTCTTGTGCATTGCTCAGACTAGTCTGGAAGTCCTGTGTTTGTGGGCTCCCCCATCTTGGCATCCTACGTGGCTTGGACTAGAGGTATGAGTTAGTGTGCCTGGCCTCTGACTCTAAATACAGTATTTTAAAAAAAATTTTATGGAACATTTGAGATACATGCAGTGATAACATTCGTCATATGGTATTTGTACCTGTGCATGATATGTCTTGCCTCTTTTCTCCTATTCCTCTCTCCTCCTATCAGCCCCTCTGCCCTTCCTTCCTTATAAAACTTTGTTTCCACTTTTTTCTTTTGTCAGGAACAGGGATTGAACTCATGCTCTTGCACTTGCCAGGGAAGTGCTTATTCCACTGAGCCATCTCCTCGGCCCGTTTCCACTTTTTGCCTTTTATTCTATTTTATCCTTTCTGTCTTCCTTGTTCCTGCTTCCTTTGAACATTTTCTTTTCTTTCCCATTTCCCAATATCTATTATACATATTGATCCTTATTTACACCTTCAATTTTTCACACCAGAAAAACCATACAGTATTTACACACGTGTGGCTGATTTATTTCCCTTCAGAGTATGGTCTCAAGATGATTCATTTAGCTAGAAGTGTCTCAAGTTTATTCTTTTTTTTTTTTTGGTGGCAGAATAGTACTCCATTGTACAAAAAAATCCCACATTGTTTGTATTCATCCATTGGTTAATGGGCATTTGGGCTGTTTCCAAGAGTTAGCTATTGTAATAGTATAGTACTATAGTACTAGAAACCTGGATGTGCATATATTGCTGTGATATGATGCTTTTAATTCTTGCAGAATATACCAATAAGGGGAACAGCTAGGTCAAATGGAACCTTTACTTTTTTTTTTTTTTTGTATTGTAGGGAAGGGTCTACAGAGTGTTCAGGGTCTCACTACTAGATCAGACTCATAGTGATCCATCTGTTTACAGCCTCCCAAGAGCTAGGATTACAGGTATGTACCACCATGCGTGGTCTTGCCATCTCAGCATGCCCCGGGGCCAGGGCTGGCACAGCAGGCCTGGGGATTGAACCCTCAGCCCCTGCGCCTGCTTGCAGATACTTTAATCTGTTAAGCTATTTGACCAGCCCTAGATTTAGTTTTTTTGAGGGATCTCCACACTGATTTCTACAGTGGTTGTACCAGTCTACACTTCTACCAACAGTGGAAAATGGTTCCCTTTCCACCACAGCTCCATCAGCAAGTATTTTTTTCATAACTGGGGTTGAACTCATGCCCTTGTGCTTGCCAGGCAAGCTGATTCTTTGTGATAGGTTCCGTGTGATTTTTTTTTTTTTTTTTGATAAAACCTTTGCTTACATCAATGTCTTCAAAAGCTATATAGTTTTAGTGTTTCTGTCATAATAGTTTAATGCATGATGAAAGAAAGATATGGGTGTAGTTTTAATCTTTGGCATGTGGAAAGCCTGTTTTCCCAGCTTTCACTATTAAAGACACTTTCTTTCAGTGAAGATGTTTTGCTCCTTTGTCAGATATATAAGTATATCTGGAGTTGTTTCTGCATTTTCTAATCTGTTCTATTGATCCTTCAGTCTGTTTTATTGCCAATACCATGCTGTTTTTAATCACAGTATCTTGGTAGCAGAATTTCAAGTTAGGGATTGTGATGCTTTTGTGAATAGCTTTTGCTATTTCAGTCTAAAGACAGTACTTTTATCTAAAGCATTTGAAAACTATTACTGACTGGACTGTATTCTTTACTTTAAACCACTTGGAAGGGAAAAGGATCAATGTGTAGGGTTGTAGGAGTCCCTTCCTGGTTCTAGTATTGACCCAAAAAGTCTATATTTGTAATTTTGAAACTACTATTGGAATCCCACCAAGTTAATTCCAATCTACCACTCACAGTGCAACTCATGGTGAAAACAAAGACCCTAACATACATACATATATATATATATATATATATATATATATATATATATATATATATATATGTAAATTATTGGGGAGCCAAGGGGCCCTAAGTCCAGCCAGGAAGATGGCTTTCCAGAGTAAAGAGAGACCCAGGGCTGCACCCAGGTTTTATGAGTAGAAAAGGAGGAGTGGCTTGAGGAAGAGAATCATGGGAAGTAGGTGATGACTGGTAGCTGGGCTTGGTGGGTGGTCTGCACTTACCTCTGTTATATGCAGAAAGAGTAATTTGCATTATGCTATTGAGATAGTATCTAATGTTTTGAGGGTTTGGTGCTTCAGCTCTGATGTGTAATCTTTCAAGCCCCAGG
The DNA here is from genome assembly GCA_004027165.1 of Ctenomys sociabilis. Taxonomy (NCBI): domain Eukaryota; kingdom Metazoa; phylum Chordata; class Mammalia; order Rodentia; family Ctenomyidae; genus Ctenomys; species Ctenomys sociabilis. The sequence continues at coordinate 12,423 of PVKA01014406.1, forward strand.
AAGTCATAGCCTCTATCTCAAGGCTCCATCCTAGCCAACAGCATGGAGCACTGGCTCTTTGTCTTGTCTGGACCAAGTTTATATTGGAGAGCAGCAGGTGTGGGTTAACATGGAAACATGCATGCCATCTTCAAAAATTGCCATCAGCACCTTGGCTAGACCAATTTACATTGTTTAAGGCCAATTGAAAGGATGAACAGAAGTCCTAGATAGCTCCATACCTATCAATTCAAGGAAACAGAATCAGGTTCAGTCAACATGAAGATAATCACTCTTCTTTCAAGGACAGCTGTCCAGGCAGTCTTCCACACAGAGATTTCTGGTGTTTTTTTTTTTTGGGGGGGGGGGGGATTGAACTCAGGATCCTGCGCTTGCCAGGCAAGCACTTATTCTACTGAGCTATCTCCCTGGGTCCTATAAAGGAATATTTAATTTTACTTTTCCATTTTTTAGTGTTTGCTAGATTGTAGGCCTATCAAATAATGCATAATTTTGAGATACGATAATGGAAAGTTAAGGATATCAGAAAGCATTTTTGGATTTAGGTCATTGGTTTAACTTCATTCTATCTGCATTTTCTATAGTCTATTAGGTTTCTAAAAAATGTTTGTTTACAGCACATGAAAGAACTATTTGCTCTTTTACTTGGCTCTTTAATTTTGACATAATTATAACAAGCACAAACACGGCCCTTGATCTTCCTCATAAAAGTCTGTATTGCTTTTATTGTTGCTTTTACATCAGCCATGTCCAGCTCTTACATGCATATCAAATACTCTAAGCATGGTAGAGGAAGAACTGTCAAATTCTAAGAGAGACTTTTAAAAGAATGTGTTTTGTATTTGGTATGTGTCTCTATTTTCCATCTTTTCCTTACAGGGACACACATATATGGAAAAATCTCATTGTGGAAAAAGGAATTAAGGGGTGATGCTTTTCATGCAGCTACACTGGTATCCTCATTTATTGATACAGTAGCCCCTCACTAATTCACATATCCCATCTATTATTGCAGAATCTGTAATAAAGATTTATTTTAACCATATCACGAGTTGGAGAATTAATTCGGTTTGAATGGTTTTAGAGTTTTAGGCATAGCTATCAATCTGTATTAAAATTGTTAAATAATCAATAAAGGGTTTCTTGTAAATTTTTCATTGCTCATGTACTTGTGACAAGTGCTGAATGCAAAGGCTATGCTTTCTAGGCCAGCTTGCTTTGGTCTCACTCATTTTCTGAGCAACTCCGTTTTCAGGACAGGAGTTATTTCCCAGTTGTGTACAGTACTGGCCTAACTCCCGCTTGTTCAATATGTTTCTGTCAAACAAATTCACCATTTCATTCTTTCGCCAGATAGGATCTCATTTCAACTTGGCATATCTACGCACAAATCCTGTTGAAAGTGAATCTGTTCAGAGACTAGCCTTCCTTACTGGAAGAAACAACGATTATCGCCTAAGGAGTAAAAGGCTAAATAAACGTCTCCCTAACTCCTCTCCCCGAACTTCAGGCCTCACCAAGCTTGCTCCCCCCAGCGCTCACAGGCGTCGCCGCCGCCACGTCAGCCGGTGTGACGCCAACGCGCCTGCGTGCCCGGTGGGTGGACCTCGCGCAGAAGCCCGCCCTTACATCCGGGGCTTGGGCGGCGGCGTTGCCGCCGCGCGGGGGTCACGTGGCTCTTTCCTTTCCGTCGCTGGCCGGCTGGGCGCGGGTGACTGCTGGCGAGGCGCGTGGAATTTCGCGCCGCTTCCCCTTCGTCCCTTCTCCCGGCTCGGGCCACTAGGGAGTTAGCTGACGCCGGGTGAACTCAGCCTGCTGCCAAGATGCCGGCCTACTTCCAGAGGCCGGAAAATGCCCTCAAGCGCGCCAACGGTGAGTCGGGTGCGCGGAGCGCCAGGCTGTGGCGCCCGAGGTTTCCGAGGTCGAGGGCCCTGGCCTACTGCCTGGCGCCCGAGTGGAGGCCCGTGCGGCCTACCCGCCGCAGGCCTGGCCGGGGTTAGGCGCGGTTTTCCTTTCCACTCCAGCCAAAAGCGGGTGGGAGGTGCGGAGAGCAACCGTCCACGAGGCTTTCCTTCCGCCCGCTGCTTTCTGCCGCGCCGCAGGACAGCTAGGGGCCACGCGTGCTTCGGCTGGAGCTCCTTCCCCTCACCTGACTCGCGCAGAACTCTGACGACGGGGTTTTGGTCTTAGACCTTGTGGCCCTGGTCGCCATCTGGGAGTGCCGGGGAGGAGGAAACATGGCTCCCTGCCGGGGACAATGCACGCGAGAACCTCGGCTCCACCTCCCTGCAGGGCCGGTGCCTGGCGGGCCCACCTCCCTGCCCCCCGTGGCACCTCTGCCCCCGCCCCCAGACCTGCCGTGGTGCTTCGCGGGGTCAGGGTCCACTTAGCTTCACTCAGTCCTTTTACTTTGGGCCTCTGACCCACTTAACCTGTTTCCTCCCCCAGCATTTGTAGGGGCGACCTGGGAAGTTGGAATAGAGTTAAATTTTATGCAGAAACTTCAGATTCTCTCACGCTAGTAACTAGAGCGAGCGTTATTTCCCCAAGGTCACCATGAGAGTTAGTTGGTGAGCCGGGACACCAAAAAGAAAAAGCAAGGCCTTTTTGGGGGAGGGCTGTTTGAGACAAGGTTTCTCTGTGCAGTTTAGCTCAGTTCGGGCTGGCCTTGAACTTACTGCCCCCCCTTCCCCCCAGGGATTGAACTCAGGCCCTTGGCTTGCCAGGGAAGCGCTTATTCTACTGAGCCATCTCCCCAGCCCTTCGTGAGATCTTTTGACATCAAGATCAATCTTATTTTTGTCTAGTTACAGCGCTGTTGCTTGCTGTTTCTATATCCATTTACTTATGCCCTGGGCACTATCAAAAACTTAGTGCTCTGATCTTGTAAGAGGCATTTATTACATTGACTTTATGGGGATATTGGTGTTTTATGCATATTTCTGGTCTTTAAAAACTTAGGTTTTTAAAAATTTAACCCAACAATTTTTAAGTTTTTAAACTTGTTACTTTCATCTTCTGACATAAAGTTTGGGTTTGAGCGGTGTAGTAGTTGAATATATCATGTGTTACAGTTTTGTTTGGAGAATTTATAAGTCTTGAAATTTCAGTCTGTGAAAAGGTTAGTTTGTATCAGTACATAAATTTATACTGCTGGTAGCTATCAGTGCCAAAGAAGTGGTGAGGTCTGGAATATAGCTCAGCAGCATTCCTGCCTGGCAAGTGCAAGGTCCTCAATTCTATTCTTGCTACGAAAAAAAATTCCACAAACAAAAAAAAGATGTGTTGATAATTTTTTTTGTCCTTTTGAGACAAGGTCTCACTATGCTACTCAAGCTGGCCTTGAGCTCACTTTGTAGCACAGACTGGTTTTAACTCTCATAGATTGTCTTGCCTTCAGAAGCCTCCTGGGCTCTGGAATTACAGGCGTGCCCCACTACGCCCAGCAAATAACTTAGTTAAGTAAACTAAAAGTAACATTTTTTTTGTGGGATCAGACTCATCTGAAATAAAATCATTCCACAGCAGAGTAGAATAATTGTATTAAAACCCTTTTAAATTCACAAGCTAGACCCTACCCCTATTTTAACCAGTAATTTAATGGTAGAGTTAGCAAGTTTAAAGCCTTTAATTTCATGAAAAGAAAATTGAAGAGGATATTTATCACTACAAATTTAATTATCAAAGTTGGGGCTTTTTTTGAGGTTTTAAAATTTAGAATTATGGTATACAAAATGATTTGTGTGAAATTACTGCCTTGTTTTGCCCACATTTATATGCTTCACCAACACTTATTTTTTGCATACTAATAGGCCAAATCACTGCACTCAGTGGCCTAAATATTGTTGTACATTTGCTATGTTCATGATTCATTTCCTTCATCCCTCTATATTTGGAGTCTTCATAGGATAATAGATAAATAACCTTATATTAACCTCCTGTAAGTTGAAATAGACTTGATTCCTGAAGGGAAAGTTGATTATAGTTATGATGCTTGTGTAGTGTTTATAAAAGGTCTGTAGTGACTGACTCCTTTCTGCACCCCTGTTTAGGTTCATTACTGTGATTTCTGTAGTAAGAGACAGTGTACTTCCCAAGCTGTAACTTTTCTCTCTTTGGTCTTTTGAATGAGGGAATCCTTAAAGTGTCATAAGTGAGCAGATTGTGGATGGAACATAACATGCTTACAAAATACTAAGTTGGCTGATAAAAATATTTTACTAAATGGAAATTTTGTTCTATCTAAATGTTTTTAACTGTCATTTGTAACCCCAAAATAATAAGATCTAATCTACTGTACTATTTTAATAAAAATAACATTATTATTTATTTTTTGTATTTTTTTTAAGACTTTTTTTGCAGAACTGGACATTCAACTCAGGTCCTTGCCAGGCAAGCGCTTATTCTGAGCCATCTCCCTAGCCCCATTTTTTTGTATTTCAGTACAGGTCTACAGGGTCTCACTATATATATTGGACTCCTAGTGATACTCCGTTTAAAGCCTCCCAAAGAGCTAGGATTACAAGTGCATGTCACCACGCCTAGTCTAAAAGTAAATAAATCTAAATAAAATAGTTCTTCAGGTACTTTAAACTTATCAGCAATAGTTTTGAAAATTTTATAGTAATCATTAAGGATGATGAAAATGTAGGCAGTTGCAAGTAAGAAATTTATATCATGTACTCACATGGAAAAGAGCCCTCTTTCTAGGTTAGACTAGTATTAACTACTGGCTCCTGACCCAGTAATACCCTAAAAAGTAATGTTATAGTTTGTCTAGTTGACAAACTTTTGGTTAAATTAATAAAAATGAAAGGCTGATTTAAGCTTTATTTTTTAAGTTTTGGTGCCTGGGATCCAGCTCAGAACCTTGCACTGGCCAGGCAAGTAATTACTGCTGAGCTGAGTGAACTCCCATCCTCTAAACTTTATTGATACATAGTTTAGTCATTTGTCTAAAGCCCATTCCCATTGGAAATGTTCAACCTTAAGAGTCAAATGTTGGGTATTAATTGTACTTTTAGAATATCTGTCACTCAGGCCTATGCACTTGCTGAGGAAGCACTTATTCTATTGAGTTAACTCCCCGCCTCCTGTCTTATTATCTTTTTGAGACAGTATGTCATTATGCACTTTAGGCTGGCCTTGAACATGTTTTGTAACCTATACTGGTCTGTACTGAACTCCAGAGATCCTTCTGCATCAGCCCCTGAAGTGCCGGGATTTCAGGCAGGTGTCACGGTGCCCAGCTGATATAAACATTACACATTGATTGAAATGGGACCCCTTAAAAAAAAAGTATGATTGTTCTTTCCAGCCTCAAAGGCTACCCTTACTTCATTAGATAATTCAGAATATATAGGATAAAGACAGATTTACCATCAGAGACTATGATGAAAAATTTGTTCCATTTACGTTTGGTTTATCTTTCAACTTTAACAGTGTACCTTACGTATATTGCAAGCATGTCGTTTACGCCTACTATAGTGAAAGATTTAAAACCTGGGAGAAAAATTGAGAGTTGAATATAATAGGTCCTCCTAGTGTTACTGTAGTTTTATTAAAGGATGAGTTTGAATAAGATATTTCCCAAATTTTGGCTGATAGGCTGATTAAAGAGTTTTGAATAATACCTAACATATGAATGGGATTTAGACAATAACTTCAAGCTCACTCAGAAGAGAGTAAATCTTACTTTAAAACAGGAAGGGCTTTTGTTTAATAAAGTATGCACTTGTACTTCATTTAATAAGGTTTTTTTTTGGTAGTAAGAATTGAAGATGGACTTTCACCTATAACAGTGAAGGTTTTGTGTTTATTAGCATGTAAAGAGTGTGATTTGATACAGGGGGCCCGACAGGATATTAGGTTATTTCTTGTATGATTTGTCCAATTGCAAACTTTAGTGTATTGGAAAGTTTGAGAGTGTTGTTTGTAGTTTTACTGGAGGAAGGAATGCTGGGAAACATCATTCCTAGAAGATGTGATAGTTAAAAGAAGAAATGGTAGAGAATTATTAAATATAGTCAAACCTCCAGATGCAGACTTTTTTTTTTTTTTTTTTTTTTTATCCTGTTTGCTTAATACAAGAGTTACTTGCTGTGGATAGTGTTGATTTTGTTAGCATTTTCTTCCTGTAGTGCTGGGGATTGAACCCAGCATGCTTGCTTTAAAACTAAGCTCCGCCTCCCTGTCAGGTGTCTGTGCAAAAGTGTGTCTGCCTCTGTCTCTTTTGAGACAAGATCTCACTTTGTAGTAGTGCAAACTGGCCTTGAACTTAGCTATGTAGCCCAGGCCGGCCTCCAGCTCTTTGGTGCAGTCCCCTTACTGCTGCCAGCTTGAGTGCTGGGGTTACATACTGCAACATGACACCTGGCCAGGTTAACTTTTTTTTGTCTTTTTGAGACAGGGTCTCACTATGCAGCTCAAGCTGGCCTTAAGCTCACTTTGTAGCTCAGGCTGGGCTTGAACTCACAACAGTCCTCCTGCCTCAGCCTCCCAAGTGCTGGGATTACAGGCATGCGCCACCACACCCGGCTCAGGTTAACTTTCACAGAACAAGAACTCTATCCAAGATTTTTCTCTTCGGATACTAAACAGTAATTTTTAGGAAAGAAAATGTTTGTGAAGGGTTTTTATAGCTTAGTCTTCAGGGATTGAACTCAAGCCCTTGCACTTGCCAGGGAAGCGCTTATTCCACTGAACCATCTCCCTGGTCCCTTATAGTTTAGTCTTTTAGTTTCAAAGTTTTGTATTGAACTCAGGCCCTTGTGTTTGCTAGGGAAGTGCTTATTCCACTAAGTCATCTCCCCAGCCCCTGAAAATTTTTTTGTTTGTGCTTGTGTGAGGTGGACTTTTGGGTTGAAATTACTAGCCATTTAAGTTAAATCATTCAGTCTATTGTTTTGCAAAAGAAAATAAAGTATAGGAAAAATTTTAACAGTCATATTTTTAGACTGAACTTCAGAAGGGGCAATTGTGTGAAATTTAAGATTGGGATTGATTTTGTCATTTTGCCACATACAGGGATGCCTTTAGGGCTAGGGGATAGTAAATTTAAAAGAATTTTTGATCTGTATAGTTACTTTGTCGTGTATTTTCATTTTTCAAAATAAGCATTTAACTTTAGAACAGTTACATATTTACACAATTTTTGCAAAGACAGTATAGTGTTCCTATTTATACCATATCCATTTGCTGTTACTGAGCAGTTTTTTTTTTTTTTTTTTTTTTTAAATGAGAATATATTTATTAGGCCAAAGAAAGCTCCTGTCTGAGAGGACAGGAAGGGAGCTCGAGCGGGTTGTCCCCTGAGCAATTTGTATTAATATTATGTATTTATTTATTCCAACTAATGAGTTAAGATTTGACATAATAAGTACACTACTCAGATTTCTTCAACTTCCTTAATGTCCCTTTCTCTCGTGGAATCCCACAATATCACATGGCATGCAGTCATGTTTTCTGAGTCTTCTCTTGGTTGTGTCAGTTTCTTAGACTTTACTTTTTATGACTTGCTGATCTTTGAGATGCACTGGTCACATATTTTGTCTTAGTCCATTTGTGTTGAGATAGCAAAATGCTACATTATGGGTACTTTGTCCAAAAACAAGAGTTTGTTTCTCTTATTTCTGGAGGCTAGGATTAAAATGGTCAATAGCTCTGGGGTATGAGTAAAGGCTGGCTGTCTCTGCTTCCAAGGCACTGAGTGCCTTGTTATTTATTTCCCTGAAGGAGACTAATGCACTCCCTTGTACAATGGGAGGGATGGAAGAGCAAAAAAGGGTTTAGGTGTTTCAGTTATCTAAAAGCCATTGCTGCTTTTATGAGGGTGGACCCCTTGTGATCTTGTCACCTTTTGAATTCTGTTGCATTAAGGATGAAATATCAACACGAATTTTTGAGGAACATGTACATTTAAACTTTAGCATCTTTCAGTTGGGATTTTATTGGAGTAAAAGAAATTTAGAGATGCTATGTTCATAGATTATAAGACTCAATATTGTGATCAATTCTTTGAAATTCCTCTTTTTAATTAATTAGTTAACTAATCTGCCTTTGAGATAGGGTCTTACCATGTAGTTCAGGCTGGCCTTGAGCTTACTTTGTAGCCCAGGCTTTTCTGAACTTGCAGTGATCTTTCTCTCAGCTTCCCAGAGTGCTGGGATTATAGGTGTGCACCACTGTGCCCAGCTAAACTCCCTTTATAAATATAATGTAATCCCTTTCAGAGTCCTGGCAAGTTATTGTGCATATGCTTACAAACCTGACTGTAAAATTTGTATGGAAATGCAAAAAGAGTAGGACAAAGTTGGAGCACTCAATACCTGATTTTAAGACTTTTAATGGTTGTAATAATGGAGACAGTGTAGTATTGGCAAAGGCTGTGTAGAAAATGAGTGAAATAAGAAAGCCCAGAAATAGACTCATTAAAATGTAGCAAGCTAAGCCAAGCATGGTGACACATGACTGTAATCCAGTGCTCTGGGAAGCTGAGGCAAGAGAATTCCAAGATTTGAGCCCAACCTGGGCAGTTTAGCTATTTAGTGAGATCCTGTCTTAAAGTATAAAAATGGGCTGGGGATGTAGCTCTGTGAGCGAGCTCTGTGAGCGAGCTCTGTGTTTGACTTTTTTTTTTTTTTTTTTTTTTTTTTTTGGCAGAACCAGGGATTGAACTCAGGACCTTGGGCTTGCCAGGGAAGTGCTTATTCTACTGAGCCACCTTCCCGGCCTCTAGCCCTGCGTTTGATCTCCAATGTTGCTTAATTCATTAAAAGAAAAAAATTAGTATATTTTAGGTATACATAATGATCACATTCATCCTAGGGATAATGTTTTTTCCCCATTCCTTTACCCTCTCTTCAATCCTTCTTCTTCTTAAGCTTAAAGTAGTAAATGCAGTGTTTTTCTGTTTTAAGTTGTGTAAACTGGCAAACATTTTATCAGCTATGTTACTATGAAATAATATTTGAATATTTCAAGGTTGCTGAGGTAGTTTTTCCTTTTATAATTTACATTTCTGGATTGGTTAATTGATTAGTTGCTTCTCTGTTAATTGAGACAGGGTCTATACAGGCCAGCCTTGAAATGATAATGTAGACAGGCTGAACTAATAGTGAGTCTCTGCCAGACTACTGAATGCTGGGGTTAGTCAGTTTCTGAGACTTAAATCACAATTCATTTTGAGACTGTACAAATCTTCATTGCTTACCTTTGGGTGTGTGTGTGGGGGGCAGTGGATAGGGTTTCACTTTGTAGTACAGGCTGGCCTTGAACCCACCATTGGGATATGATTGGAGCCAGTGGCAGTCTTCCTGCCTCAGCGAAGACTTTTTCTTTTTCTTTTTTTGGAGGGGCGGAATCGGGGATTGAACTCAGGCCCATGCGCTTGCCAGGGGAAGCGGTGCCTCAGCCTTTTCAGTGCTTTTTCTTTTTCTTTTTTTGGAGGGGCAGAATTGGGGATTGAACTCAGGCCCATGCACTTGCCAGGGAAGCAGTGCCTCAGCCTTTTCAGTGCTGTAGGATTACAGGCAAGAGCCACCATGCCCAGCTAGCTATCTCTGGATAATCATGGTGTGGTCTTCATTTTTTTTTTTTTTTAAATGCATTTAGGGCAGGTTCTACAGGGTGTACAGGGTTTCATGACCTAGATTGGACTTGTAGTGTTTTTCCTGTTTTTAGCCACTGAAGTGCTGGGATTACAGGTGCATGCCACCATGCCCAGTGTCAGTCCCTCAGTCTCTGTCGCAGTCTCGTTGGGCCCTTGGTGCTAGTGCAGGTGCAGGGCCAGCACAGGGATTCCACAGCTGTTGCCCTCTGCCGAAGGAGGTGCTTTAATCTGCTGAGCTATCTGGCCAGCCCCTGTATGGTCTTTAGAAATGAAAAATAAATGTGACTTAAAGAGTTGATGAATTAAGAATTTTAAGCAACCAGTTTAAAATGGCAAATTTTCACGTGGGAGGCTGAGGAAGGATTAGTTGGGAGTTCAAGACCAGCCTGGGTTACAAGGTGAGCTCAGGATTCAGGATCAGTCTGAACTGCTTGGTGAGACTCTTTGTCTCATAAGAAGACCAAAAAGGGGGCACGTTTGTACACTTTTATGTAGTAAACGTAACTAGTTTTAATTCTGTATTATTTCTTTCAGAGTTTCTTGAAGTTGGCAAAAAGCAGCCTGCCCTGGATGTTCTTTATGATGTTATGAAAAGTAAGAAACATCGGACATGGCAGAAGATACATGAGCCTATTATGTTGAAATACTTAGAACTTTGTGTGGATCTTCGTAAGAGCCACTTGGCTAAGGAAGGATTGTATCAGTATAAGAACATTTGTCAGCAGGTACAAACAATTTCATTTTATATTTTGATAATTTCTGGAAGAGTATACCTTTCACAGAGCATTTTCTATGATAATTTTTTTGAACATTCATGGGTCACTGGAAAAAATAGTTCCTTTTTTTCCTGTTTAGGTAAATATTAAATCTTTAGAGGATGTTGTTAGGGCATATTTGAAATTGGCAGAAGAAAAAACTGAAGCTGCTAAAGAAGAATCCCAGCAGATGGTATTGGATATAGAAGATCTGGATAATATTCAAACTCCTGAGAGGTATGTGAGTTCAACATTTAATAAATACTTTGTAGGTTAACTCAGTGTTTTTCTTGTCTGCACTTGAAGTAATGTTTTGCAGGAAGAATGCTTTTAAGTTTTAGATGTGTAGTGCCCCAGACAGGTATATAATAGAAATTGGTAATTCAGGTGGGATATTAAGTGATACAGACTACAGCATGTGCAAAGTTGGAAGAATTGAAACTGTCTCATGATGATCATTTTGTGTGTGTGTGTGTGTGTGTGTGTGTGTGTGTGTTTGTGTGTGTTTAACTATTGGAATCAGGTCAGCGGGCTTCACCCCATGCTTTCCATTACCTTGTCTCACTTGACATGTTTTTCACATGGTTTAATATATAATGGGCAGTCACTTTTTACTCAGCCTTGGCTTAATGTGTCACTGCTTTGTCTTTCTGTTACACAAAGGGTTTTTAAAACTACATTATATAATGTAGCGTTTATGTGTTTAATTGGTTATATAGTTTGTGATGTAAATAACAGCAATGAGCCGGGCGTGGTGGCGCATGCCTGTGGAGGCTGAGGCAGGAGGATTGTCGTGAGTTCAAGGCCAGCCTGAACTGCATAATGAGACCCTGTCTCAAAAAAAGACCAAAAAAAATAAATAAATAACAGCAATGATAATTAAAAATAGGAACATTTGATTCAGTGTCATCTCAATCTTACTATACCTGAACATTTTGAGGTGTTTTAGCAATTGTGCTTTATAGCGAGGAAAATGAAGTGTATTAAAATAACTATACAAGTTTGTATCATTTTTAATCTTGTTTTATATATTTATAAAACACTGTGGGGCCAGGGAGATGAATCAGTAGAATAAGTGCTTCCCTGACAAGCACAAGGACCTGAGTTCAATCCCTGGTTTTGCAAAAAAAAAAATTATAACAGATTTTTCTTTACTGTGCAGTGGACACAAAATACAAAGTACATAGTTTTAATAATAGCTGCTGTTGTATTACAGCATTTTGTATTACTAATTTCTTGTCTTTTGGGGCCTTTTAGTTAATTAACCAACCAAATTAATTATTTGGAGTTTTAGTCGGGACTTTTAAAAAAATGTTGCTGGTACTTTCACCCTCTAGCATTATTTTTAAAAATGTCATAATGCCAATCTAAAATAACTAGTTTCTTTTTTTTTCTAGTTTAATTTTATTTGAAGAGTAAAAATAACAGAAAAAAAGAAACAGGCTAACATGCAACATTATGTATGTTACAGATTTTCAAAACAGGAATGGCTAACAGTGGTTAATTATCTATTTTTATCATCACATGTTGCTCAGATTAACATACAGTTATGCAAGATTGGACAAATAATTGAATATTAGTATTTGCTTTTAAGAAATCTTAATGTTTTCCAAAACTTTGTCTTTTTTTAAAGATTGACTTTAAAGAGTATAGTAATTAATAAGATACTAGAAATGGTACATATTTAGAAGACCAAGATGAGAAGTATTCAACCATAGGTTTTATATTACACATTGATGTCCTTATTGTTGCTCAGATTATGGATACCAACATAGTTAGTCAAGGTGAAAAATCTAATATTTTCAAAAAACTTATGGAAATTATTAGTACACTTTTAAATCATGTAACAAAGTAGGAAATGTCTAAAATGATTTCTAATGCTTTTGTGTCCTGTTACTGTAGTGTTCTCCTAAGTGCTGTAAGTGGGGAAGACACACAGGATCGTACAGATAGGTTACTTTTAACTCCTTGGGTTAAGTTCCTGTGGGAATCATACAGACAGTGTCTGGATCTTCTTCGGAACAATTCTCGAGTAGAGCGCCTCTACCATGATATTGCCCAGCAAGGTAAAGTGCACTATGAAATCTTAAGTAAACTGATTTGAAAAGTGGACTTTGAAGTAGATTTTGCAGATTGCCTCCTTTTTTCTGCAACACTTGAGTTTTCCCTATATTGATAGGTTTTTGACATTCATTTGATTATTTAACTGAGTAAGAAATTTGTAGTTTAGGGTAGTTCCATGTGATCAGTTTAGAATTCTCCAGGTCATTAAAGAAGAAAAATGAGCCTTTCTATTGTTCTCTGATAAATTTGAGTTTTCTTTTGATTCCACTTTGTTGTAAAAAAAAAAAAAAAAATCATGCAATTGCTGGACATGGTGGCTCTCACCTGAACCCCTAGCACTCTGGAGGCTGAGAAGGGAGGATTGTCCTGGGTTCAAGGCCAGGATGGGCTGTATAGAGAGTTCAAGACTAGCCTGGACTAAGAGACCATGTCTCGAAGACTTAAAGAAAAAAGAAAATTTCCTCCTGTAGTCGGGATTGAATATAGGGATTTTGTACTGAATTATATAAGTACTGTGCACTAACCAGATTGTGCTACTGGAACTCGTCTACTGAGTTAACATCTTTAACTTTTTACTTTGAGCTAAGCTGTTAAATTGCCCAGGCTGGGCTAGAGCTTGGATTCTTTCTATTGCATCCTCCCTGAGTGCTGGGGTAATAGACAGGCCGCCTTCATTTCCCAGTCTGTTTGTTCTTTTTAGACACTATTCCTCAATATAGAAGTAGACTTTTTTTTTTGGTGGTACCAGGGATTGAACTCAGGACTTTGCACTTGCTAGGCTTTTTTTGATCACTTGATTAACTTTAAATTGTATCAGGCTAGGCCTGTTGAAATAGCAACATTGTGTTTTTTTAGTTTATTGGTGTATTTTAGGTATACACAATATCACATTTATTATAAGGAATTTATATCTGTTCATGATTTAACTTATTTTTCTCATTTCCTTTAAGAAGCCCGATTCCTCCTTTATAGTTTTGTTTCCACTTTTTCCTTATTTTCCCTCCCTTTTTTCTTTCCCTGTCCCGTTCCCACAGTGTTAATATTTTTTAAGAGCAAAGGAATGATCCAGGCATGGTATTACATGCCTGTAATCCCAGCAGTTGGAAGGCTAAGGCGGGAATATCTTCTTAGGAGCCAGCCTAGGCTACATAAGTGAGTGAGTTCAAGGGCAGCCTGCACTACATCGCAGACTATCTCAAAAAGACAAATAAAGGGCTGTCAAAATAGCTCAGCAGATTAAAGCCCCTTCAGGCCCAGGGGCCAGGGGTTTGATCTCCAAACCTGCTGTGCCAGCCCTGCCCCTGGGTTCCAGTGAGATATAGTTGAGACTGGGCATTGTGGTGCATGCCTGTAATCCCAGCTCTTAGGAGGCTGTAAACAGGCAGATCACTAGAGTCCTGGTAGAGACCCTAAACACCCTGTAGACCCTTCCCTAAAATACAGGAAAAAAAAAAAAAAAAAAAAAAAGACGAACAGAAGAAACAAGACCAAAGGATTTAATGGAAAGAATTCTAGTGTCACATAGATGACAGCAGAAGAGTATTACATATTTCAGTGACTCAGAGGTAGTTCAAGTGAATATCTATATATAGTTGAAAATAAGTTATTATAAATTTCCAGTTTGTAATACGTAGTTTAATATGAAGGTACCTTGCATTCTATGTAAATTAACTATATTTCTGCCTAGAATTTCTACTCTTAGGATTTAAAGTGATAGCTCATTGAAGGGTGGGTTGTCCCAAAATCTAAATTCTGATTATTTTACATTTTTAAACTTTCAGAACCATATTTTGGTCTCAATCCAGAACTAAGGATCATGTCTTTAATTTTGTTAGGGTTCAAAATACTAGTGAGCACATGGAATGGGTGAAGTTATCATACTCCAAAACTTAATGATGAATTTGGTGAATATTGTTAAAATAGCTGTTAACATGAAAATCTGAGATATTTAAATTGACAGTGTAAAGTACTTAATATATTTGACAATTATGTCTACAGCTTTCAAATTCTGCCTCCAGTATACCCGGAAGGCTGAGTTCCGTAAACTATGTGACAATTTGAGAATGCACTTAACCCAAATTCAGCGCCATCATAACCAAAGCACAGCAATCAATCTCAATAATCCAGAGAGCCAGTCCATGCATTTGGAAACAAGACTTGTTCAGTTGGATAGTGCCATCAGCATGGAACTATGGCAGGTATGTTGTGAACTGTTCGCTTTTGTTGTATTAAACATGTTTTTCAGCCAGGCATGGTTGTACCTGCCTGTAAGTCTGCCACTAGGAGGCTTGCGGCAGAAGGATTGTCATGAGTTTGAGGCTGTGTAGTCTTGGTACACAGTGAGACTCTGTCTCCGAAAACAACAAAAATCCTGTTCTTTAGGACTAGCCTCATCTTGGTATGATTGCTTAGTTTCAGTAGATAAGATTTAAGGAATTTAAGATTATTTGATAGAATAGGAAGTCTCAATTTTGATGCTATTTACCTTGTGAAAATTGGGCCACCTAATCTTCCAAATTCAGTTTCTTTGCATTTAACAAAATATGTTGTCATTGCCACTCTTAAATTTTCATGAGTGGTACTAGTTTGAATTGTTTATAAGGGCAAAGGAATTTTTTTGTTCTCAGATTTGAACCCAGAATCTTATGGGTACTGAGTGCATGCTCCCTGCACTTTGTCCCCAGTCCTTTTTTTAAAAGTTGTACTTGACATCGCATTTATGGGCTCTTTCCAGGTAAGTTGCGTTCCTGGGGCTTTGCACTGAAAACCTCCTCAGCCCTTGTTTTCATTTTTTTCTTTAAATTTCTTTTTTTTTTTTTGCGGAACTGGGGATTGAACTCAGGCCCTTCAACTTGCCAGGGAAGTGCTTATTCTACTGAGCCGTCTCCCTGGCCCCTTGAAGTGGTATAATAATTTATACAGATGTTTTCTTTTTAATCTATTGTAAAGAGCTAAATGTTTTTGTGATTAGGGTAATTTTCTCAAATACATAGGTATTGTGGGTAAATAAAAAGAACCACATGTGAAGACTTTATTTTTTTTACTATTTTTATGTGTTCAGTATCATAGGATTCAGAGAGTTTTGTTTTAGAATGCAATAACTTATTATACTAATTTATACTATCTATTTTAGGAAGCATTCAAAGCTGTGGAAGATATTCATGGCCTATTTTCACTGTCTAAAAAACCACCTAAACCTCAGTTGATGGCAAATTACTATAACAAAGTCTCCACTGTATTTTGGAAATCTGGAAATGCTCTTTTTCATGCATCTACGTTACATCGTCTTTACCATTTGTCTAGAGAAATGAGAAAGAATCTCACCCAGGATGAGATGCAAAGGTAGTAATGTTGCAGTTGGATAGTGTTGAAAATATGAAACAAATGTCTAATACCAAGTAACATAGCAGAATGGTCTCAGTTAAGCTGTCGCAATTACTGCTTGGTTGAACTTTGGACCTTTACACTGAACAATATTGCCAGCCCTAAAGTTTGTATTTTGAGACGATTTTTTTAGTCAGGCTGGGTTTGAACTTAGAATCATCCTGTCTCAGCCTCTCAGAGCACTGAGATTTTTAGGCATGTACCACTGTGTTTGGCTTGGATTGATTGGTTCTTTGTTACTGCTCTGGGCATTCTTGGATGTTCCCTTTTCCAAATAGCCAACAGTAGCAGTTCTGACCTTGTGATTACCAAAAATGTCTCCTACCATGTATTTTCTTGAACAATATTTTTGGTGTTAGGATTTCTTTTTTTTGCTGGCTCAGGATGCCTTGAGGGCAGGTCTGGTGAGGCCTTAGGATCTGGACTTTGAACCACAGAATCCTGAGCCTGATTGCTTTGCTTAAGCAGGCTCTTAAACAACTGAGCTAATGGGCAGGCCCCCTATTTTTGGTGTTAAAGCCATTTTTTTTTTGTGCTGAGAATCAAACTTAGGACCTCATACTTGCCAGGCTGGCGCTATGCTGCTGAGCTATACTCCTGGACTCAGGAGCCATTTTTTGTCAGATAACCAACTCTGCCAAAAACCCAGTTGAGAAAGTTTTGAGTATTAAGAGAGAGAGAACAATGTTAATGTATGATCCTTCTATCCATGCACAGGAAGAGTCTATTAAAATAAATTAGATAAGATAATTCCATCAAGTCCCTTTTTCCAGATTATAAAATATTAGGTGTAGAATGCAGCTGCTTCTTGATTTACAGTGGAATTATATTCCAGTATACCTGCTTTAAGTTGAAAATATGTAAGTACAAAATGCATTTAATATAATTGACTTAGTGCACATTACAAATAAACATAGTACGCTGAGGGCTGTAGTGATAAACCTATGGCCTGCATTCCCCAGTCAATAGTTTGTACCATTGAAACCTCTAGAAATGTTGCCATTGCTGCTATAGTAGGGTATCACTTGTTTAATGATTTTTTTTTTTTTTTTTTTTAACTTTTTGAGACAGGGTCTCACTATGCAGTTCAGGCAGGCCTTAAGCTCACTTTGTAGTTCAGGCTGGTCTCGAACTCACTCCTGCCTCAGCCTCTTGGAGTGCTGGGATTACAGGCATGCATGCGTGGCACTTGTTTACTGATTCATGGCTCACTGGGAGCTATTGGTCTGTGCTACAGCTTGCCTTTTTTTTTTTTTTTAAAGTATTTTATATAGGCTTTCACTGCACAGCTTGGATTTGTAGTAATCCTTCTGTTCTCAGCCTCCTCAGCTCTGGGATTACAGGCATGTGCTACCATGCCTGGACTCAGCCTGGGGATGGTTATTTTTTGTTTTGTTGCTGTGGCATGTGGTTCAGGGATTGAATCCTGGTCCCTGTGCTTGCCTAAGCAGGTACTTGGTTTGCTGAGCCATCTCGCTGGCCCTCAGTTTGCCTTTTTTTTTTTTTTGCAGTACCAGGGATTGAACTTGGGACCCTGTGTTAGCCAGGCAAGCACTTATTTCACTGAGTTATCTCCCCAGCCCATCATTTCGCCGTTTTGAATTCGAACTTCTGCCACTAGCCTGGTGGGAAAGTATCAAAATTCAGAGTATGATTTCTCCTAACTTTCACGCCTTGGTAATTCCAAAACATTTAATATTTAACCATTAGAATTGTATACTTTTCTGTACTTGGGAGATACATATAGTTTGTGTATGTGTGTATATACATGCATTTCAACATATGTAGATGTTTATTTATGAATATTAAAAAGGGGTTGTAACCCAGCAGATCACCTTTACTTTTTAATTGTTTTTCTTTTTGATACTGCTGATTGCACTCAGGACCTTGTAATTTTGCCAGGCAGGCACTTACACTGATGAACAGTTTCTCTGGAAGACTACTTTTAAGAAAAGTTTATCTTTTTTTTTGGTGTAAGCCTAAGATTTTACTTTTTTATTATTGTAGGAAAGGGTCTACAGGGTGTTCAGTGTCTCAATACTAGATCAGACTCCCAAGTGATCTGCCTGTGTACAGCTTCCTAAGAGCTGGGATTACAGGTGTGGGATGCCACGCCCATTCTCAATTGCAGTCTTAGGCCAGGGGCTCAAACCTCAGGCCCCTGCCCTTGCTTGCAGGTACTTTAATCTGCTGAGCTAATTGGTGGGCCCTAGATTTTACATTTTTAGAGAAATGTTGTTTGTGAACTATATTCCCATTCCCTCAGTTCCCTTTTTTTTTTTTTTTTTTTTTTTTTTTTTTTTTTTTTTTTTTTTTTTTTTGGTATTTTTGAGACAGGGTCTCATTATGCGGTTCAGGCTGGCCTTAAGCTCACATTCTAGCTCAGGCTGGTCTTGAACACACAACAATCTTCCTGCCTCAGCCTCCCAAGTGATGGGATTACAGGCATGTGCCACCATACCCAGCTCTCCCTCAGTTGCCTTTTTAAAATGCATTTCATTTAGATTTAGGAGACTGTTATTTGGCTTTTAGTAGAATTATTTGTCATGTGTATATTTTTGTTTTAATGAAACAGTTTTAAGATACCTTGACAAGATGGATTTGATAAATTAATACATTGCAAACTGTTTTCATAATGTTTTGCTATCATAGAAGGTGCATACATGGTAGTATACTTACAGACATTATTATACCATATGTCTCTTATCAGTAAATTAAGAGTGTAGCTATTTGCATATCTTATTTTTTGTCATGTGTATCTTACAAATTTATTTTCTCCTCCAATCAGATTTTCTATACATAATGATCATATTCATAGAGAATTTGTGTCTTTCCGTTCTGTAGCTATATGTGGAACTAAACTAAATTTTGCTAATTTTTTTTTTGTGGAATCGGGGATTGAACTCAGGCCCTTGTGCTTGCCAGGGAAGCGCTTATTCCACTGAGCCATCTCCCCAGCCCCTAGTATTGTTTTTTTCAAATAAACTTTTTTTTTTTTGTTGTGGAACTGGGGATTGAACTCAGGTCCTTGTCCTTGCCAGGCAAACATTCTACTAACTATCTCCTCGACCCTCTAAAACTTTTGAGGGTAACATCTGTTGTGTTATTTACTATTATTACATGGTCCACATTAGTCTAAACTTCTTTTTCCTTTAAGCTATTTAATGAAATGTGATGAAGTTCATTGTAAATATTTAAAGTTTAGAAAATGGTTGGTATAGTGGTATAGCCTGTAATCTCAGTCCTCAAAAAGAGGCTGAGCCTGGAGGATCACAGTTAATTTGAAGCCAGCCTGGGCTACATGCATAGGTTAGTGCCAGCCTGAACTACATAGTAAGAATCTATCTCAAAAATAAAAAGTAGCCGGGCGTGGTGGCGCAGGCCTGTAATCCCAGCACTCGGGAGGCTGAGGCAGGAGGATTGTTGTGAGTTCGAGACCAGCCTGAGCTACAAAGTGAGCTTAAGGCCAGCCTGAGCTGCATAGTGAGACCCTGTCTCAAAAAAAGACTAAAAAAAAAATAAAAAGTAAAATTTAGAAAATGTATTGTTGTAAAAGACACATTGCCATTAATCCCTTCAGAATAACTCTTCTATGCTTCAGATATATTTAACTCATTGTTTTTTGTACTTTTTTGTTTTGGATTTTTGAGATAAGATTTCATTTTATATTTCAGGCTGGCCTTGAACTCATGTATCCCAGGCTGGCTTCAAACTCCTCCTGTCTCAGCCTGCTGAGTGTTAAGATTACAGGCATGAGCTACCAAGCCTGGCTTTTTGTTTTTGCTACCTTCTCAGCTCTGGAAGGCTTTGAAGTGTTTAGATGTGATCAAAAACTTGGTGAGTGTCACCTAATGGAAAGGCAAAACAGAAAGATAAAGGATTATATGTCCTCATGTGTTTTATTCACTGGATCTGGCACCCCTGCAACATTTGACTCTTCTTAGGATCAAAATGACTAACTACGAGGGCTAAATAACACTGTGTGCTGGATCAGTTCAGGACACAGAAGCACAACTGAATGAGTCCTTGAACTGCTTCAGAAGGGAACAAGAATGCTGAGAAACTCATTCTCGACCCTGGCAAGCTCAAGGGCCTGAGTTCAATCCTCAGTTCTGCCAAAACCTCATTCTTTTTTTTTTTTTTTTTTTTTTGTCTTTTTTTGAGACAGGGTCTCACTGTGCAGTTCAGGCTGGCCTTAAGCTCACTTTGTAGCTCAGGCTGGTCTTGAACTCACAACAATCCTCCTGCCTCAGCCTCCCTAGTGCTGGGATTACAGGCATGCGCTACCACGCCCGGCTTTTCAAAACCTCATTCTTGAAGTAAGAAGGACTGGTGTGTTTTGTGGAGGATTTATTTATTTATTTATTTTTTGGCGGAACCAGGGATTTAACAGAGGCCCTTGTGCTTGCCAGGCAAGTGTTTATTCTACTGAGCCATCTCCCTGGCCCTTTATAATATACTTTTGAAATTTAATTTCTTTTGTTTTCAATACTATTTAGCGTCAAAAATTTCAACATTGACAAGATTTTGTTGTACAAAGTTTAGAAAAGAACGTGAAAAATTCCTGAGACTGGGCATGGTGGTGTGCACCTGTAATCCCAGCTTTTGGGAGGCTGTAATCAGGTGGATCACTGTGAGTCTGATCTCATAGTGAGACCCTGAACACCCTGTAGAACCTTCCCTAAAATACAAAACAAACAAACAAACAAACATGAGAAATTCCTATGTGAACTACAATGAAAATATGAACAGCTCTATAAAAAGTAATTTTTTAGTTATCACACCTAAAGCTGTTTGCACACATGACAGAAGCAAATTCCGTACAGGTGCATTGCTTACATGGAAAGCATATGCATATTTCAAGGTTTTCTAGCCTTTTTTAAAAAAGGAAAATAAAAAATTTCTAAAACATGGTAGGCTGACAATAGTTAACACATTGCATATTGTTACCTTTAAATTATTTAGAGTATGAGATAGTGTTATTTGTTCAAATAATATTTTTTTCTTTTTTTGGCTTTTTTTTGAGACAGGGTCTCACTATGCAGTTCCGGCTGGCCTTAAGTTCACTTTGTAGCTCAGGCTGGTCTCGAACTCACAACAATCCTGTTGCCTCGGCCTCCCGAGTGCTGGGATTACAGGCCTGCACCACCATGCCCGGCATCAAATATTTTTTTCAGTGAACTGACACATTAGTATAATTTGGAGAAAGAGAACATATGTATTTTTTCCCTTTTTTGCACTCTAAACCAGTTTCTCTTGAGGTTTCTCCCCATTTTACAGTATTTGTTGTACATTTTTTTTCACATTTACTCTTTCAGCTTTTTACACTAGGGAGACAATATAATGCTTACCCAATTGAAGTTTGAAATTTAAATATTAGGCACATTTTGCATCACACTTTGTGTCCTGTTCCCACAGTGAGAGTGGTCTTTGAGTATCAGGTTATTTACCCCATTACGTTTTTTGGTTTAACTTTCATAAAATCTTTATTTATAGAAAATTTAGTATCTTGCCTTAAGTCACTAAAGTAAAGAAGCCAAAATACCATGCCTGACTGACTCTTGGGCTCTAGAGCCCTCTGTCTTTAGTGTTTCATAGTGCTTGAATCACATTCACAGCAGAGCTGTATTTGTTTTTTTAGAGACAAGGTTTCCTGTGCAGTTTAGGGTGGCCTTGAACTCTTAGTAATTCTCCTGTTTCAGCCTCTCAAGTGCAGGGATTATAAGTATGTGCCCAGCAAGGGCTGTAATTAATGTTTTGGCTGCCAGTTAGTTCTGATGTGCTAATTGTCCCTGCAGATATGACTGTCACAATGGATTACTCATACTGCTTCTTGGGACCTTTAATTACAACAGATTTTTAAAAAGTTGATTATCAGATCAGATGCCATCATATTACAGTCCCTTAAGGAAAATGTTAAAATGGTATAAAAAAAAATCCACTCCTGGTATCCCTATCCCCAAAAAAAGATGGCATGAAAAATTATAATTCAGCTAAGTTGTGGTATAGCAGTTGTAAATGCATAAGAATGCCATGTTAAAATTTAGATTGTTGATAAATGATTTACAAATATATCTTTTAATGAAACAAATTTGTTGATTTATAGTTATTGCTGTAATTAGTATTAACTTTTATATTTGGGCTGTCATTATCCAGATTCAAACAACTAAATTTGGCTCATTCATACTATTAATTTTGTTAGTGAAAAGACTGATAGAAGTGAAATCTCTTTTTCTGCTGGGTGGTGCAAGCTGTCTGGTGATAGTTATTGTAAATGTACACATGGTTCAAGCTGGTAAGAATGTTAGCCTGGCATTCTTGTGTTCAAGAGAAATAAAAATTTAGACTGGCTATCTGCACCTCTGGTTATGATGATTGTGTTCATCTACAGTCCTTAAATTTCTTTCCTTATTGCCAGTTACTTGCTTAGCTGTTAAGCTGCCTTAGTAACTGCTTTTTCTACCATTTAATCACAGACTTTGCCGGGCATGGTGGCACATGCCTGTAATCCCAGCACTCGGGAGGCTGAGACAGGAGGATTGTTGTGAGTTCAAGACCAGCCTGAGCTACAAAGTGAGCTTAAGGCCAGCCTGAACTGCATAGTGAGACCCTGTCTCAAAAAGACAAAAAAAAAAAAAAAAAAAAAAAAAAAATCACAGACTTTAAAAAATGACAATAGTGGAATTTTGAATCTCAATTTAAGCATGGTCCAGTTTTAACTAATCCCATGATGTAGTGATAGAACAATACATAGTTAGCCATGATGTATATACTTTGTCATTAGCATATCATTTAACAGAACTGTCAGTGTTTTTGTGCTTTTTTTGTTTATCAAACGACATTTACAAGCCTAATGTGTTCAACTTTGTTCACTGCAGAATGTCTACTAGAGTCCTCTTGGCTACTCTGTCCATTCCTATTACCCCTGAACGTACAGATATTGCTCGACTTCTGGATATGGATGGCATTATAGTTGAAAAACAGCGTCGCCTTGCAACACTGCTAGGTCTTCAAGCCCCACCAACGCGAATTGGCCTTATTAACGATATGGTTAGTAGAAGGTTAAACATTTATAGCTTTGGGCACAAAACTTTATTAAAGTTTAATAATTCATGATTAAATTCTGATTAATCACAGGGGATTCTGATGCATGCACAGAGCTGACCATGGTGTAAATGAGCACTTTGTTCAGTTGAGGCCGTTTCTCTCCTAGTGGGGTTTAGGGTTAAATTGGTGAGAGCTTTAATGTAGCAAGATTTGGGCTTGTATGTAGGACATTCAGACTGAGGAAAAGTAACACTTGGTGAGAAGGACTGTGGATTACAATAACTCCCTGATTTAAGAATGAGTTCCGTTCTGAGAGGGTTATTCATAGTTTGGATTCATTTGTATCCAACAGAATGAATCTTATACAGTACACCTGTGAAAGCTCTCTGTTCCAGTGTTCTTAAGCCAGGGACTTAACTATTTCAGGGAGTTATAGGAAACTAATCAAGCAGATCTATATGTGCAAAGATAAAGCCAGAGAAAATAAGGTAGATTTTAGACCTGATTCTGTACACTTCTGGTATTTCCAGCTTTTTTCTCTTTCAGTGTTTGATTTTTCTGTTATTAGAGCAGTGACTTTGAATCAGGGTCATGCAGTGAAACTGCTTTGTAAATGCTTCCTCAGAAGATTCCCCTGTTTGTCCTCATCTGCAGAGCGTGCTTCAGGAGTAGATAAGAAATCAGGTAATGGTGTGTTTTCAGGGCTTGTGAAAAGCACTTGAGGTCATCAAAACAGCTCACTTGTGTATGTTACAGTCAGTCATCCTGTGGTGGTCGATTGATTTCAGGTCACTTGTGACTACTAAAATCTAGAGATGGGCAAGTCCTTTAAGTAAAATGTTGTGGAATTTTCATATAATCTAGACATAATTTCCTGTAAGTATTAAATAATCTTTGGGTTCCTTATAATATCTGATAAAAATAAGTCCTGTGCACTCAAAAGACAAAAAAGTCCTGTGCAGATAGTTACACTTCATTGCTAAGAAAGGTTAAAAATAATTTGAGTACTAATTCATTTATGTTCAGTACAGATAATAGTTTTACCCTTCAAATATATTTTTTTTCTCTGGTTGATTTACTTTACATGTAAAAGTGGACAAAACACAATGCTGTTGATGGACATTTTGAGTTTTTCTGTTTGGGCCTAATACAAATATTGATGCTGTGCTGTTTGTGTGATTATTTATATAAAAGTAAATGATTTCTAAGCCTTGACATTTTACTTGTTTGTAATGAGACGGTATGGATTTATGGTACTACTTAGTCTCTACAAACATGTGACTATTAATTTTATTTCCTTTTTAAATTCTCTACTATAGGTAGAGGCATAATGTGGGCCAAGAAACTCAATAGTTTGGAGTGTGTTTTGGTAAATTTAAAAGGGACTGAGGATAGGTAGTCTTACTGTCAATTTCCAGATTTCTAGTACTGTATTTATATTTATAGTTTATTTCCAGTTTCTACTTATATTTGGACATTTCCTTAAGTAATTTTTCTTTTTTCTTTCTTCTCTCTTCTCTCTTGTCTCTCTTCTTATAGGTCAGATTTAATGTGCTACAATATGTTGTTCCAGAAGTGAAAGACCTTTATAACTGGTTGGAAGTAGAATTTAATCCACTAAAACTCTGTGAGAGAGTCACAAAGGTAAGCTTTGTGTAAGTTTTGTCAGTTTCACTATGTAGATAGCATTGCAATTCTGAATTGTATTTGTCAACAGAAATATTTCCCACATGGTCAAAACTGCACATTTCATTGTCTTTTTTTCTTTATATCAAGAGAAAAGATATTTCTGATGTGCTAGACAACCTTTGAAGGTAAATTAGCAGCATGACTGACATAGCCATTGCTGTCAGTCACCTTCAGACAAAAATTAATAGCCTTATGATAAAGTTTGCATTAATTTGCCTGTGTTTTTATATGTTGAAAAAATTGAAAGAATTTCAGATGGCTTAGTATCCTTTTTCAATTTAATGGCTTTTATAGGTTCTAAATTGGGTTAGGGATCAACCTGAAAAGGAACCAGAGTTACAGCAGTATGTCCCACAACTGCAGAACAACACTATACTTCGCCTCCTGCAGCAGGTAAATATACAAATAAATGTTTATGAAGGAATTAGACCGTAATCCTTTATTTCTTAGTGTTTTGTGGTATGGCTGGGAGTCAGACCTAGGACTTCCAACATCAGTAAGCAGGTTACATTCCCAGGTCACTGGTTGTATGTATAATCACAAAATTAAAAGTTAAACAAATTTAGAATTGTAGCATGAGAAGTGGAAACATTTATACAACTTACACAATTAAATCTTCAGTTGTTACCATAGAAGACTTGATTAGTAGACTCCCACAATAATGAATGAGGCATTTTTTTTTCTTTTAACACTAGGCATTAGTCTCTTCAAATATTTAATCTTTAAATATTATGGTTTATAATGGCTTCAGTGCTACAGTTTACCTGGGAGGAGGGTTTATTATGTTTATGCACATTTCATTGACCTGCTTTCTTTTGTATATGTGAGCAGTGTTATTTCTTATGTGCTATACAAATAGTTGAAGGTTAATTAGCAGAGTAACTATTAAGTAGTCATGCTGCCAGTCTCCTTCAGACAAAAACTTAAGTGTTTAAAGATTAGATTACTAGCATGTCTTTGTCTACAAATACAGGATCATTTACTTCAATTTTATAGAACAGTGACTTCAAAAGTTTGGTATAATATGATAAATCGTAGCGTAGAATTTAGGATTGATAGTCTGTTACTGTATTTCAGCTTCAGCAGTGTCTTTTTTAAGATACATTTTCTGAGCTTAAAAATTCTTTTGCTCAGGGCCAATAAGATAGCTCAGGAGACTTAAGTGCCTGCTTAGACAAGTGCAGGGACCAGCCTTCAAGTCCAGGTGTGGTTCCAGTGCTGGGGAGGCTGAAAACAGAAGAATCACTACAAGTCTGAGCTGCATAGTGAGACCTGGTACCAAATACATAAATTTAAAAAAAAAAATTCTTTTGCTTTGAATGGTGGGTAAGGTTTCCCTGCACTGTTACGAGATTCACATAAAAAGTACTGAATAAATGGCAGCTATTTTTATTAACCCTGTGTTTTTTATGCAGGTGGCACAGATTTATCAGAGCATTGAGTTTTCTCGTTTGACTTCTCTGGTTCCTTTTGTTGATGCTTTCCAACTGGAACGGGCCATAGTAGATGCAGCCAGGCACTGTGACCTGCAGGTATGTACTGTAAAGGAAGGGATATTGAGGAGGGCAGAAATTTTGAGAATTAGATGGACTGTTCTTTTCTCTGATTTTTGGTACAGTGGCACATATTTAACGTTTTAAGCATAGGTACTTAACATTCTTTATCTTCTGCAACTCAGTTGGAATTTTTATTTATGCTTTTAAATTTTATGTATTTGGTATAGGGTCTTGCACCCTGTATGGCTTAGACTCATAATGATCCTCTTATTTTCAGCCTCTCCTGCACTGGGATTATAGGCATGCACTTGGACTCAGTGGCTGGCTCAGAGCAATTGGGGGTGGGATTGGTGGTACGGCATGTGGTCCTGGGAATTGAACTACAGCTTATGTGCTTGCCTAAGCTAGTGCTTAGTCTTCTGAACTATCTCGCCAGCTCATCAGATGACATTTTTTATTTTTTTATTTTTTATTTTTGTCTTTTTGAGACAGGGTCTCACTATGCAGTTCAGGCTGGCCTTAAACTCACTTTGTAGCTCAGGCTGGTCTTGAGCTCACAACAATCCTCCTGCCTCAGCCTCTTGGAGTGCTGGGATTACAGGCATGCACCACCACGCCCAGCTTTTGAGGATCTTTTAAGTTTAAGGCCAGCCAGGGCTACATAGTTCAAGGCCAGCTGAATTACAGAGAAGACTGTCTCAAAAAACAAAATAACAACCTCCCCTCGCCCCAAAACAGCATGATTATAGAATGTCTTTATGTTTGCATACTGTTTTAAATGCTTCTTACTGTGTTCTTGAAGGTCCGTATTGACCACACTTCTCGGACCTTGAGTTTTGGATCTGATTTGAATTATGCTACTCGAGAAGATGCCCCCATTGGTCCTCACCTGCAGAGCATGCCTTCAGAACAGATAAGAAATCAGCTGACAGCCATGTCTTCAGTGCTTGCAAAAGCACTTGAAGTTATCAAGCCAGCTCATGTATTGGTATGTATCTTTGAGGGGAATGCTCACAGATGTTTTGAGGGACTTCTATACCAGGTCTTTGAACAGTTTGATTTGAGAGAAGGGAATTATTAGGTAGTTTTGTTATTTTATGAATGACCTTTAGCAGATACATCATTGAACTAATTTTGTGACATAAATAGTAAACAGCACCGTCAGTGCAATAATGGGTAATGTTGTATAAAATAGCACTGCATATATCACAGCTCAGAATAGTGAAGTACTATGATTTCCTTTTTTAAAAAAAGTATTTTAGTACAGGGTCTCACTACACAGATTGGACTTACTGTGATCCTTCCTGTTTTTCAGTCTCCCAAGTGCTGGGATTACAGGCTTACGCTACCATGCCCAGTCTCAGTGTGGGGTGCACAGGGGGGTGCAGGTGGCATAGCAGGCCAGGGATCAAACCCCTGGCCCCTGTGTCTGCCTAAGCAGGCACTTTAATCTGTTGAGCTGTCAGGCTGAGCCTGTGAAGTACTATGATTGAGCGTTTTTGTCTTTTTGAGACAGAATGTCACTATGCAGTTCAGGCTGGCCTTGAGCTCACTTTGTAGCTCAGGCTGGTCTGGAACGCATAACAATCCTCCTGCCTCAGCCTCCCTAGTGCTGGATTACAGGCCTGTGCCACCACACCCAGCTCTTGCTTAAAGTATTGTTTGTGGTTTTATTAATGTTTTTGTCTTAGGACTGGGCTGGGTATGTAGCTTAGTGGCATAGTTCTGGCCTGTTGAGTAAGAGGCCCTGAGTTTGATTGTTGGTAACAATAACACACTTTAGATTAATTTGGTGCCGAGATACTGACTCAGCAAATAAAGGTTCTTTAGCTGTGTCATTGTTACAGAAAGACTGAATGGGAGTGGTGTTAAAGCATTTGGTACTGTAAACAAAAAAGCTTCAATAATGTTTTTGTTATGAAATGCAGATCCATTGAAGGGTAGAACATTATTTTGTAATATCTTCATATTAGGACATACTGCTTTGTTATTTTTAAAATGCATTTATTTTTGAAGCAAGAGAAAGAAGAACAGCATCAGTTGGCAGTTACTGCATATCTTAAAAATTCACGGAAAGAGCATCAGCGTATCCTGGCTCGCCGTCAGACAATTGAGGAAAGGAAAGAGCGACTTGAAAGTCTGAATATTCAGCGTGAGAAAGAAGAATTGGAGCAGAGGGAAGCTGAACTTCAGAAAGTACGGAAGGCTGAAGAAGAGCGGCTACGCCAGGAGGCCAAAGAGAGGGAGAAAGAGAGGATCTTACAGGAACACGAACAAATCAAGAAGAAAACTGTTCGTGAGCGTTTGGAGCAGATCAAGAAAACAGAGCTGGGTGCAAAAGCTTTCAAAGATATTGACATTGAGGTATGTAGCATATCACTCATTAAGAAGAGCTGAGTTTTATCCAGGTCTTTCTAGAACATAAAAGTCTTATTTTCAGTCATTTGGTTATTTTGTACATTTTGTTATGGCTGGCTTTATTATCTCTATTAGCACTTTGTTTTAATTGCCCTATACTTTTTAACAATTTCTCTCAGTAATAGAGTGAGTAGATGTAGACTAGACAAGTGAGAAATT
Organism: Ctenomys sociabilis; assembly: GCA_004027165.1. NCBI lineage: Eukaryota > Metazoa > Chordata > Mammalia > Rodentia > Ctenomyidae > Ctenomys > Ctenomys sociabilis. The sequence continues at coordinate 41,045 of PVKA01014406.1, forward strand.
GAAGACTTAAGCTGGGTATGTTGGTGCACACCTATAGTTCTGGCACTTGGGCAATTGAGTCAGAAGGATATTTTTTTTTATTATTTTATTTTTTTTGTATATGGTACAGGTTCTCACTATACAAGTGAGATCTTGGACTGAGTGATCCTCTTGTTTCAGCCTCCCCAGTGCTAGGATTACAGGCATGCACCACCACGCCCAGCCTGATTGCTTTGAGTTTGAGGCCAGCCTGAGCTACTTTAAAAAAAAAAAAAAAAAAAAAAAATGTATTGCGCAATAGCTTTATAGTCTAAATTGGCACTAAAAGAACACATCCCCAAAAGAAACACTTGTCAAGCAGCAATTTAGAATTTGCTTCTAGACTGCAGTCAGCTCTGGATTTTTATGTATGTTACTAGGAAGGATGTATTTGTATTTATTGTTAGGACCTTGAAGAACTGGATCCAGATTTCATCATGGCTAAACAAGTTGAACAACTGGAGAAGGAAAAGAAGGAACTTCAAGAACGCTTAAAGAATCAAGAGAAGAAGGTAAATGAAAGGATCAATGAACTTAATGTGTTATAAAGATTAGTTAAAAGAAATCTTTATAAAACCGTGTTTTCATGTTCAGATTGACTATTTTGAAAGAGCTAAACGTTTAGAAGAGATTCCTTTGATAAAGAGTGCTTATGAGGAACAGAGAATCAAGGATATGGATCTGTGGGAACAACAAGAAGAAGAAAGAGTAAGTTTTTATTTAACTGTATTTTAGACTTAATTAAATCTCCTGCCATTAGTGAAACCAGGGTTTCAGAGTTGATTGTTGAAAATAGTGTTTTAATGGTTCCTTACTAACAGGTTGGTAGACACAGTAGAATTTTTGACAATGGAGATTAAGTAAAAACACAACTAGAGAGCTTATTTAAAAAATATCTTTATACTTTAAATGAGTTAATTATATGGCATGGGTATATATAATTCAGCTTCCACTTGATTTTTTTTTGTCTTTGCGGAACCAGGCCCTTGAACTCAGGTCTTTGCACTTGGCAGGCAAGTACTTATTCCACTGAGCCATCTCCCTGGCCCCCTGCGTATCACTTTTATCTTAATTTTAGAACACCTCTGAAGAGACTGTGTCTATGAATCTCCACTTCTCATCACCTTAGCCTTTTTTTTTTTTTTTTTTGTGGAACCTGGAATGGAACTTAGAACTTGTGCTTCCCAGGCAAGCGCTTATTCTACTGAGCTATCTCCCCAGCCCCCATCCACCTTAGCCTTTGGCAAACAACAATCTACTTTTTGTCTCTCAGAATTTCTGTTCTGGGTGACTCATTTGGTAGTTTTGTTGATCTCTATATAATATGTGTCTTAAGATACAAAAGGGTGTGCAAATGCTTATAATGGCCAGATATATAGCAAAACACCGTGAACTTATCCTGGTTATTTTATTTATTTATTCATTTATTTTTGTGGAACCCGGGATTGAACTCAGGCCCTTGGGCTTGCCAGGGTAGCGATTATTCTACTGAGCCATCTCCCTGGCCCCTTTATTCTGGTTACTAAAATAACCATGGCAAGAGGTAGCAAAAACCTGTGGGGCCATGGGGTTTCATCCAGGCTTGTGGTTCCATGTTATCTGATAGCTCCCATTAGGAGAGTGTTGCTCTTTCAGTTTTTAATGGAAAAGTTGGAATTTTTGTGGTGAGTCTCAATATAAAAATATAAAGCTGACTAGAAGTAGGAAAGTGCTGCAGATCAATTAACATAACTGCAGTGACTGGGGGCTTTTTTTTTCCCGACAATCTCCAAAGTAGTTTACGTGTAGCAATCCTCCTTCCTCAGTCTAAGTCCTGGGACTTACAAGCAAGCATGCATTACCATGCCCAACTTTTTTTCCTTTTTTTATTTTTTTTTAAATCTTGCCTCAGGCTCTGGCTATTTTCTGAGAACATGCCTTTAAAAACTAAATCATTTTGTTTATTACACATGGCGTTTATTTTCAAAAGAATTTGAGGTATGATGTGTTTAAATAAAATGTGTTATAGATGCCTCAGAACTATTTGTTACATTTATCTTTTGTCCCTAATTGCCACCTTAGGAAACCTGTTGTATGGCAACATGGAAGGTGGGAAAGAGTGGGCTGCAAGTTTTAAAGAATATCTGCTGGTAATTTGGGGATGGTCAATAAGAAAGGCTTCAGAATTAACTGCGTACTCTGTACCTACAGATTACCACCATGCAGCTAGAACGGGAAAAGGCTCTTGAACATAAAAATCGAATGTCACGAATGCTTGAGGACAGAGATTTATTTGTGATGCGACTCAAAGCTGCTCGGCAGTCTGTATATGAGGTGAACTTTCTGGTTTTAGAGAACGTTTATCAACTTTTTAGTTTTTACATAGTCCCTCTATCAGCATAGTGGTACATTCTGCCTAGAACTATGTGTTTAATGATTAATCAGATTTACACTTTAGTTTTTTTTTTTTTTCCCCAAGGAACCAGGGATTGAACTCAGGCCCATGCGCTTGCCAGGGAAGTGCTTATTCCACTGAGCCATCTCTCTGGCCCCTTATAGCAGAATTTTAGGAGAAATACTTTGTAAGCAAAAATAGTTTGCCAGTTGAGTAAATTTTTCTGAAGATCACAGTTGCCTAGTTTAGTTTCTTATGGTACACGCTTTTTGCCATTTAAATCAGAAATGAAAAAAAAAACTAGGCATGAGTATCTTTTTATTTTGTATAAAGATACTGAGTTTAGAAAATAGCAGCAACATTAAATGTCTTCCCCTTAACCTCAAGTAAGGAGGATTGAGTCTTAAGAAGTGCCTGTGGTACGTTTCTACCTGTTCTTTAGTTTTTATTTTGAGATAGGGTCTTGTCACCTGAGTGGCATACAGCATTTCACCCAGCTCTGACAGTCTAAAGTTCAAAAATTTGGGCGTATTCATTCATTTGGAAATTCTAATTTCTTTAGTTGGTGCTTCCTTTTTGGGTTTCCAAGATAATTATGATTCTTGAAACTTAAAGAAGAATATTCATTGTCTAATTTTTGTTTATGTATTTTTTGGTGACTGTTCAATTGTAGGAAAAACTTAAACAATTTGAAGAGCGATTATCAGAAGAAAGGCATAATCGCTTGGAGGAACGTAAGAGACAGCGTAAAGAAGAACGCAGGGTAACATACTATAGAGAAAAAGAAGAGGAAGAGCAGAGGAGAGCAGAAGAACAAATGATTAAAGGTGACCAAAATGGTAGAAGGGTAGTGCATAGTGGTCTTTGTAAATAGAAGAATCCAGATATTTGGCATCTTAGCACTGCAGTTAACTGGGTTCTTTGGACTAATTATATGTGAAGATACTGCATCTGTGAACTTCGTTTTATATATATGATATTTTAAAGATAGTTACAAATTTTTTTATCAGTATTCTCTGTAGGTGTTCATATTTATTGAGGAATAGTTAACAGATAAAGGTTGTCAAATGGTCTTATTTTTTATTTTTATATATTTGGCACGGTGGGTTTCAGAACACAGTTTGGACTTCTAGTGACTCCTATTTTCAGCCTCCTCAGTGCTGGGTTAACAGGCATGTGCTGCCACGCCCTGCCTTGGTGGCCGGCTCTGCACCCAGGAGTGGGATCTCTGGTACAGCATGTTTTCCCGGGGATGGAACCCAGGTTCTTGACCTTGCCTGAGCAGGCGCTTAGTCAAGTCTGCTGGGCTATCTTGTTGACCCTCAAGTAGTCTTCTATCTGGAGTCACAACTGTGCAAGAATGGAGGGAGGGATTCTAGTCCTCTAACTCGTTACAAAAGTTGTTGAGCAGCATACTTGTTTTCCCAATATCTTATACCATTTAGTTGATTGCCAGATTTTTTTTTTTTTTTAGAACTGGGGATTGAACTCAGGCCCTTGCATTGCCAAATATTTTTTATACTTTTAAATTTACCTCTATTCTGGTTCTTGTTGAGTACTAGAAAAGTGGACCTAGCACTAGGGCAAGGCACATTTAGTGACTCAATATGTTTTCCAGAGCGAGAAGAGAGAGAACGTGCTGAACGAGCAAAACGTGAGGAAGAGCTTCGAGAATATCAGGAGCGGGTCAAAAAACTAGAAGAAGTAGAAAGGAAAAAACGCCAAAGGGAGTTGGAAATTGAAGAAAGAGAGCGTCGTAGAGAGGAAGAGAGAAGACTTGGAGATGATCCACTTTCTAGGAAGGTGAGTGCAGAAGTAACTACTTTGCTGCTGCTTAGAGCAAGGCAGTGGGCAGTGCATATCCCAGCCTACTCCAGCTTCTGACTGGATGAAGATGATGTTAGATGATTTGAGATAAAATTTATTTCTAATATGCATTGGAGTTGTATGTTCTGTTACCTTATAGCTCTTGAGTTTCCTGTCTTAATTAATGATTTCTTACCCACATTATCACAGGACTTTACCATTCTTTTTATCCCTACATTATTGCCTTTTTGCAGTTTTTTCTGTTGCTTCATCCTGGGCTGTGTTAGTCTCCACAGCTACACACACACACACACATTTTTCTAGGTTAATTTTTTTTATAATGTGGCATCTTTCATGGCTTTCCAGATGTTGAACTGCAACAAGCTAAGAGATTTTGCCTTTCTCAGATGTTTTTGTTTTGTGTATCTCAGTTCTTTTCCAGAGTTGTTTAAGCGTGCCTTGAAGGAGTTTGTTTATTACAGTTGAATTGTGAGTCTGTGTTTCATTAGTTTAAAATCATCTTCTCATAAATGGGAAGATCTTTGCTTTGTTTCTTTCTGTACACAGCATCATGGAGGGACCTTTCACTTTTGTAGGTTCTCTTTTATTTCATGGAATAGAGTAGATTTTTTTTTTTTTTTTTATAAGAGTAGATTTGTTTTTTGAGATAGGATTTCACTATACAGCTCAGGCTGGCCTTAAAACTCGCAATAATCCTCTTGCCCGAGCCTCCTTATGGACTTTTGTTTTTACAATAAAAGTTTAAAATTCCACTGGGACTATATTTAGGCTTATTGTGTATGATCTGTTTCCCCTCTCTTGGCATGTTACCCTTAGAATTTAATCTCTTCAGAGAAGACAAGGTGGTTTTTTTTTTTTTTTGGTCTTTTTGAGATGGTCTCATAGTTCAGATTGCCTTGAGCTCAGGCTAGCCTTAAACTCACATGATCCTCTCTATCTCAGCTTCTCTAGTGCTGTGAACACAGGCATGTTCCACTACGTCCCAGCAGAAGACAAGATTAAGGAAATGATTTTTATTTTTCTGTTTTTGCTTTGTAAATCCTCATCGTTATATATATATATTTTTAAATGTAGTACAAAGTCTATAGGGTCTCACTACACAGATTGGACTTGGTAGTGATCATTCATGTTTTTCAGCATCTCAAGTGCTGGGATTATAGGTTTGTGCCATCTTGCCCAGTCTCATTCGCTGGCTCAGCACACCTTAAGGGCAGGGATTGTACCCGTCCCTGTGTTTGTCTAAGCAGGTGCTTTAATCTGTGCTATCTGGCCAGCCATGGTCATTGTGTCTTTTAATGTTTTACTCTTCTCATCTTTGTGTTTTTATTTTGACAGGTTACCTGAGTGGTTCAGTTTATATTTTATCAGAAGGACCTATTCTCTGTCCTTAAAAAAAGTATGGTAGTGTTAATTCTTGAGAATTCCTGTTTTGGGACCATTACAGCATCTTTTAGAAAACTCTTGTGAGGGCCAGGGATTTAGCTCAGTGAGTGCTGCAGCCACCTGTCTGACAAGTTGGAGGTCCTGAATTTGGTTCCAGGTACCAAGAAAAACTCGTGATGTTCTGACATTTGTAGTGGATCCTCTAATCATTGAATTTTTTGTTAAATAGTAAAGAATAGGTGAATGTGAGGTGTTTTGGATATTGATGTTCCCTGCCATAGTAGGGACAGTTACATTGACTGTTAAGTTCATATTTTCTCTCAGTGTTTACTTGACAGAGTTTCATAGGACACTCTTTATTGTGAGATAAACCCTAGAGCCGGATATGCTAATAGGGCATGAAACTTCTTTGGCTATGCTTGTCCTTAGTTTCTTGTCTGTGGTTCTTGTTAAAGGGTTTCACTGCTGAAACACAAGTTTTCCTAGTCATGAAATACTTGAGAGTCATTTCCTGCCTTGTGGGTTTTTATTTTAATCTCTCCACTGCATTGTCTTATTTTAAAATATCTTCCAGAAAGTTATTGCTTGTCTGATTATGACCTTTGTTGGAACAGTGAGGTTGCATCAGAAGGTATTTCTTTGTTGTTGTTTTGACAGGTTTCATTCTATAGTTCAGGCGGCCCCTAAATCTTGACCTTGTGGCAATCTTCCTGCTTCAGCCTCTGGAGTGTTGGATTACCAGGCATACCTACCACACCTAGCTAGAAGGTGTTTCTATGTAGTGTTTACATAAGAAGTGAGGCCAGAATTCTATTTTCATTGTAGGGATGTTGAGTACCTTTGATATTTATAGTTGTTTTTCTTTCTTTTTTTTTTTAGTGGAACTGGGGTTTGAACTCAGGCCCTTGGCGGTTGCCAGGCAAGCGCTTATTCTACTGAAGTATTTCAGTGCCCCCCCTCCCCCTTTAAGACAGGTTTTTTTGCTTGTGTGTGATGCAGCCTCATCTTGGGTGCTGAGATAATAGGTGTATGCCACCATGCTGGCTCTTGCCCCTAAGGTGTTTAATGATAGCACAGTGCTTTGAGAAAATACTGTTAATGTAACCATTCATATAGACATTTCATTTGGTCTTATCTTTTTTGTGCTTAGGTGTTTACCTCTTTGTAAAGCTGCCCACAATATATGAGAATACTAATCTTGCTGTACTGTCAACTTGCAGATTTCAAAATATTTTTATTTCTCTTAATTCATTATTTTCATTAACTTTATTGAAAATTAGTAATTATATAGCATTAAAATTTATAGACAAATATTGCAATGTGAAAGATATAGGATGTAGACAGAATGAATTTTAGAGAAATATTTCTGAAATGAGTATATGGCATGAGATTAATAATAGGTTGCACATTGTAAATGAATTATTTATAAAATTAAATGAATATAACAATAAAAATTGTCCAAAATAAAAAGGAAGAATGTACAGATCAGCATATAATAGTTTCACTCTATGCCAAAGTCAAGAAACTTATATTCATATAATTAGAATTCTCAAAGTAGAAAACGGTAGGCAATAAATATTTAAAGATTTAAAATTTCTGAATTTAGTTGAACTTAGAACACCACATCAAAAGAATATTTTTTAAAGATATGCTTATACTTAAACACTCAAAAGTTAAGTTTGAAAATATTTGGTGTACTAGTGCTTGTAATAATGAACTCTTGTCTCTGTGGTCACATTCTCTTTGCTGAGCAGGACTCTCGTTGGGGAGATAGAGATTCAGAAGGCACATGGAGAAAAGGACCTGAAGCTGACTCTGAGTGGAGGAGAGGCCCACCAGAGAAGTAAGTGGAGTTGTGAAAATGCACAGTATTCCGGCCATGGATTTTGGTAATAGTGTATTACTGATTTTCATAAATCTGATCAATGAAGAAAGGAGAGCCATGAATAATTGAATATATGTCTTTAACTGTTATTGGACATAACTGCTTCCTGCCCTCTTTTTTTTTTTGTTGCCTAACCTAACAGTGTAGGTGGTAAGAATGAATAGTTCCCTAACATTTTCCTTCTAGATTTGTTAAGTAGGTTGAACCATTCTTTAAAAGAAGAACTATAGGAGGCAAGAATGCAGGCTTTAGTTTCTATGCAGAAAATTGCATTTAGCATTGTAAAAGATTTAGCAGTTGCTAGCATGTTCTTTGAACCAGGAAATGAACTTGGGTCCTTGTGTTCCCAGGCAAGCGCTTATATTCTACTGAGCTGTCTCCTGGGCCCCCGCCAGCATGTTCTTTAGAAATTATGAATTGCTTGTGTTTAAGCTTTTGTTGTTTTGGTCTATGTGTTGGTGTAATATACTGGTTCTTTAATAAACATTCTTTTAAGGACCAGAATTGATGAGTTTAGAATGGTGATTTTTTTTTTTTTTTCTTTCTTTCCGAGTGAGTGAAATAAAACAATCCCAATGTATCAGTGCTTTCTGAATAAAACTATTAAAGCAACTGTGGCTTGTTGCTCTGTAGGGAGTGGCGACGCGGAGAAGGACGAGATGAGGAGAGGCCCCATAGAAGAGATGAAGATCGTCCCCGGCGCCTGGGCGATGATGATGAAAGGGAAGCTTCCCATCGGCTGGATGAAGACCGGGCGCCCAGGCGTGGGCCTGAAGAAGACCGCTTCCCTCGCCGAGGAATGGATGATGACCGTCCCTGGCGTAATGCAGAAGAAGACAGGCCTCCCAGGCGTGTGGGTGATGATGACAGGGCAAGTTGGCGCCATACAGATGATGACAGACCACCTAGACGTGGACTAGATGATGACAGAGGAAGCTGGCGGACAGCAGATGAGGACAGAGGACCGAGACGCGGGATGGAGGAGGACCGGGTGCCAAGGCGGGGAGGTGCGGATGACGAGCGGTCATCCTGGCGGAGTACCGATGAGGACCGGGGTCCCAGGAGGGGCCTGGACGAGGACCGGGGACCGTGGAGGAATGCGGACGATGATAGGGTCTCCAGGCGCGGTGCAGATGAAGACAGGGGCTCTTGGAGAAATGCGGATGATGATCGGCTCTCTAGACCTGGTCCCTGGAGACCGTATGTTAAGCCAGGTAAGATGTCATATTTAGTTTATATGCTTTTATGGAATAATGGGTTTGATGTTTCTCTATGTAGAAAATGAGATTTTAATGGATATTGACAGATTGGGGTGTCTGGTAATTTTCAATTCAAGTGAGTCTTATCCTGCTGTGCCATACTCCATTGTAACCAGCCTTCCCTGTCTCATTAATAATAAGATGTTCTCTTTCTATCCCTTCACTGCTGCTTTGGAGACTTTCTTTACCCATTCCTTATATCTTATCCTGGACCAGCCACCTCTTAAAAGTAACTAAAAATTAAATATGCCCTTATTTATTCACATTATTCACATGCCTGCCAACATACATAGAAGGGCTCATTTTCTTAATAATCTTGAGCCTTCTTGTCTTTTGGTGGATTTGGGGATTGAACTCAGGTCCTTGTGCTTGCCAGGGAAGCACTTACTCTACTGAGCCATCTCCCTGGTCCCTGCTGAGTAGTTTTTTTAGGCAGTGAAGCAGCCAGCAAAAAACACAAATTTGAAAAGTATGGAATTAAGTCAATAGATCGTTTAGCAGACTTTTGTTTATAGGAAGAAAGCCGAAACTGAGAGGACTGCCAACTGGCTGGTATTACATACGTTGAGTGACTTATTTTGTTGATTTGGTCTGCTTCTTTTAATGCTGTGTTCATGTAAAAGTGCCAGGAGTGTTTTGAGCTTACAGAGTTTAACAAGTATAAAATCTGACAATATTGAGGGTTAATTCACATTTGTAGATAGGATGAAATGAGTCAGTATTGGCAAAGGCTTTGCTTTGGCACATTAGACTGTTAGTAAGAAAAATAGCTTAGTTTTTTAATCATAATATGCTTTCATTGAAATTTTGGGTTTCTGTATGAGATATGGGCAGGACCAGAGCATTTTACCCTGTTTCAGGACTAGCTGGAGGGCCATGAGTGGTGGGAGACAGAAATAGGAAAGTGATGCTTCTTTTTTCAGTGAGGAAGGCTCTGAAAATATTGCAAGATGTAAATGAAGTCACAATTAAGGTGCTGTGGTTTAGTGCAGTGAGACATTCTTGTAATTCCAGATACCAACAGTCAAGCTAGTGGATGGCAAATTTAAGTACTGCTTATGAAACTTAACAAGGCCCAGCCTCAAAGCAAAAGAAAGATTAATAACAAAATAACTAGGAACGTAGCTCAGTAGTAGAACGCTTGCCTTGTATACATGAAGCCATGAATTCAGTCCCTATTAATGGGGGTGGGGTGGGGGGCTCTGACCTCTTACCCATCTCTTCAGGAAAACACATTGTGTTTAAGTAAAGATCTATTTACTTAATTCCATACTTTTCAAATTTGTATTTTTTGCTGGTTGCTTCACTACTTAAAAAAACTACTCAGCAGGGGCCAGGGAGATGGATCAGTAGTATAAGCAGGCCTAAGGGCCTGAGTTCAATCCCATTTCGGGTTAAAAAAAAAAACACACACGCACACAGGTGCGCATGTTGTGTTTTCTCCCTGGAAAATGGAGTGCTCTGTACTTGGACCAGAGATACTGCCATTGATGAGTATTCTGTACAGTGGTGTACATGGCTTTAACATTATTTTAAATGAATGAAATTGGAGTGTCTTGTTAAAATGGTGATGAATTGACACCAACAGTAAGATCTCTTTGATTGCCAGTTCATTTGAATGGAACTTCTTTTTAAAAAATAGGTGGATGGAGAGAGAAGGAAAAAGCCAGAGAAGAGAGCTGGGGCCCACCTCGAGAATCAAGACCATCAGAAGAACGTGACTGGGATAGGGATAAAGAAAGGGATAGAGATGGTCAGGATCGTGAGGAAAATGACAAAGACCCTGACCGAGAACGGGACAGAGAGCGAGATATCGATCGCGAGGACCGTTTCAGAAGACCCAGGTGGGGCATTCTCAGCAGACTATAGAGCTGAAGAGAGTTGGTTTTTTTTTGCCTTTTAAGTACAAAAATGGCTTAAACTGTGGCAACCTACAGATTGTAGAACTAGTAACTGAACAATCTAGGGGGTCTTTAAAGATTTTTTTTTTAATGTATTTAGTACATGGTCTTACTACATAGCTCAGACTCATAGTTACCCTCCTGTTTCTAGCCTTCCCAGTGCTGGGATTACTGGCATGCACTGCCTCATCTGTTCTTCATAGCCCACGTACCTGGGGTGGGGCTGACATGGTACTGGAGATTGATCCTGGGTCTTCGCTGAGCTTGCCTAGGCAGGCATTTAGACCTCTGAGCTATCTCCACAGCTCAGATCCTTTTTTTGTTTTTGGTACAAGATCTATAAGATCTCACACACTGAGGCAGCAGGATTGTTGTGAGTTCGAGACCAGCCTGAGCTACAAAGTGAGCTTAAGGCCAGCCTGAACTGCATAGTGAGACCCTGTCTCAAAAAGCCAAAAAAAAAGATCTCACACAGATTGGACTCGGTGATCCTTCTGTTTGTTTGCAGCTACCCCAAGTGTTGGGATTACAGGCATACACCACCATACTCAGTCTCATTGGCTGCCTCAGCATGTCCTGCCTGAGGCTGGGGTTGGGGCTGGGGCCAGGACTGCAGGCCTCTGCATCTGCTTCAGTAGGTGCTTTTATCTGCTTAGCTATCTGGCCAGTCCAGATCATTCGTTTTTATAAGCAGTTTTTACTGCTCTTAAATTATCAAAACCCATTTACTTTCTTTTTTTTTTTTTTTTTTTTTTTTTTTTTTTTTTTTTTTTTTTTTTTTTTTTTTTTTTTTTTTTTTTTTTTTTTTTTTTTTTTTTTTTTTTTTTTTTTTTT
>PVKA01014407.1:0-19110 GCA_004027165.1 Ctenomys sociabilis
TTCTTTCTTTCTTTCTTTCTTTCTTTCTTTCTTTCTTTCTTTCTTTCTTTCTTTCTTTCTATAATTCAGCTATAAGATTATCATCAATCTTTGGATATGGTTCCTCTTTCAGATGAATAGCTCACAAAAATGTGTCCCACCTGTCAAAGATGGGCACTCCATTGTCATTCAACAAATTTAGGTGTCTGAACTCGATGACACAATCCAACACAGTCCAGCATTCCACAACATTAATGAGTTATCTGAAGAAGTTGCCGACCATAGCCATTTATAGCTCAACTTATTATTATGGCCCTGCGTTGTATAAGTCATTGACAGTTGTAGACAAAGGAAGGGCTATAGAAAAGAGGAATCATAGTATGTGTGTATGGACAGTACAGTTGGGATAGATACACCATGCTTCTACATAATTCTATGAGAGGCAAGATTTGCATTAATGATGGTTGGACAGGATATTATATTGGCTTCTAGTACTATGGACGACCACTAGGAAAATGACAAGGCAGAAAGTATTAATTATTGAATCTTTCATATAATTCAGCTGTAAAAAATAAGATCCATAAGTAGCTACACTCCTTTAATTTACTGATAAGAGACATCTGCTATAATAATGTCTGTAAGTATAATATCATGTATGCACCTTGTACGATACTGAAACATTATGAAAACAGTTTGCAATGTATTAATTTATCCAGTCTGTCCTGTTAAGGTGTCTTAAAACTGTCTCATTGATATCTGTACTTCAATAAAATAAAAAAAAAAATGTGTCCCATATAGTATGATATTGATTTACACTTTGGTTTCCTTGCTGTGTAGAAACATTTTTTTTTTCATTTAGTGCAAAATCATTTACCATTTGTTGCCTTTACTTCCTGAGCTTACTGGAATAATTTCCAGAAAGTTCATGCCTTGTCATTATCTTGCAGTATTCCCATATTGAGCTAATTTGAATATAAGACCAGAGATGTGTATCTAGGTTCTATCTGCACATATACATGTTCAGACATTCTCCACGTTTTTTCAGAGGTTATCTTTTCCCTAACACACACTGTTGGGGCCTCCATCAGGAATTACTTGACTATATATTAAGTGGATTTATACATCAGTTTTCCTCTTTCTTCCATCATTCTACATTTTCATTTTATGCCTATACAATGCTACTTTTGCTACTATGATGCTATAGTATATTTTCAAATCAGCTTCTCTGGCATCTGTAGCATTACTAATTTTGTTAAGATTGCTTTGGAATTTGATTGTGTGTATGTGTGTGTGTGTGTGTGTGTGTTTGTATATCTGTGTGTGGGGGTGTGCGGGTGCTTAAACATGAATTTATGGATTCCTATCTTTTTTTTTTTTCTTTTACAGTACTGGGGATGAAACTCAGGACCTTGCAATTGCCAGGGAAGCGCTTATTTTACTGAGCTACCTCCTAAACCCTACTTTTCCTTGGTATGTGAAGAATTTCATTATTATTTTGATGGCTATGGCAATAAATATGTAGATTACTTTGGTAGTATGACCATATTAATAGTAGTAATTATTACAAATCATGAAAATGAGAGTATTTTTGCCTCTACTACCAACCTCCTCAAATTTTCATCATATTTCATCACTGAAGAAGTTTCGCGTCACATTGATTGATTTTATTTCTCTTTTCTTTGTTTTTTCTTTGTTTTCAAGGATATTTTAAAATAAGACTTCTGTCTCAGCAAGTTAAGTATTGTATGTTGAAAACCTACTCATCTTTGTAAAATGATTTCTATCCTGTTACTTGTTGAATTTCTTGTTTAATTTCATCAGTGACCCATTGGTTGCTGAGTAGGGCATTGCTTGATTTCAATCTATTATGGGGATTTTTCTGGCTTCTTGTATCACTTATTTTCAGTTTTCTTGCACTGTGGCCAGATAATATGCATGGGATAATTTTTGTTTTCTTGCACATACTTAAGCATGACCTATGGAGTAATATGTGGTCCACTTTAGAAAATGACCCATATGCACCTAAAAACAATATATATTGACCTGTCGTTCAGTGGAACACTGTGTATATGTCCACTAAGTTCATTTGTTCCAAGCTCTGTTTCATTCTTCTAATTCCTTGTTAATTTTTAGTCTTCTTGTCCTATGTTTTTGGGATAAGGGTGGCCAAGGTCTCCTGTTAAGTTTGTCTTAACAGATACTAGATTTTTCAAGTCCTGTAACACGTATCTTGCACAAGTGGGTGCTCCCATGTTTGGAGCACATACATTTATGAGTGCTACCTTTTCTTCTTGAATTTTTTCCCCAATGAGTATGAAGCAGCCTTTTGTATTTCATTTCATCATTCTTCGTTTGGAGTAGAGATGGTCTGAGAACAGGCTTGCTACCCCTGTTTTTTCATGAGGTGCTGGTGCATGTAGTATGGTTTTTCATCTTTTGACTCTCAGCCTATGAATTTTTTTATGAGTTAAGTGTGTCTCTTGCATGGAGCATATTTTTGGATTTTGTTTCCTAATGCACTGTGCCAGAATATTTAGTTGGAGAACTGAGTCCATTTACATTGATGGTTATAATTGAAATGTATTGATTTATGATCAACATGTTATTAACTGGTGCTGTTTACTCCTTTTTGTCCTGTGTTTAATTGTTTGCCCTATTTAGTGGATTCCTTCTGTTCTTTTTCATGGAATTGTGATCATTTTGATCCTTCTCTAGAATGTCTTTTAGTAGTCTGTGTAGGGTTGGCTTTGTCATCATGAAATTCATTCATTAGTTGTTCTTTGTCATGAAAGTATGTCACTTCTCCATTGAACTTGAAAGACAGTTTTGTAGAGTATATTAGTCTGGGCTGGAATTTATTTTCATATAAGATTTGAAGTACTCTGTTCATGCTCTTGTTGACTTCATGGTTTGTGAAGAGAATTCAGTCATTATTCTGATGGGTTTTCCTTAAAATGTGATCTGTTTCTTTTCTCCAGTGGCTTTCAGTGTGTTGTTCCTCGGCTGGGTTTCTGGCATCTTTACTATTATGTGTCTCACTGTATTTTTAATTGCGTTGAAGTTATTTAGCATTCTTTTACTTGGGTTACTTGAATGTCAGATTGTTCCTCATATTTGGGAAGTCTTCCACTATTACTTCTGCCCATATTCTTTTAATATCATTTGTATTGCCTCACTCTTTCTCACTGATGCCTAGTAGTCTCACATAGCTCATCTTTGCATCTTCTTTCAGGTGATTAACTTTTTTTTTTCTCCATCCTAGTTGTTTTTAAGAGATCTTTTCTTTTCACTAGCTGCAACAGTGACCTCAAGATCTGAAACTCTATCTTCACTTTCATTCAGATGGTTTTGCAAGATTGTGACTGAAATTTTAAATTCCTTTATATATTTTTGACTCTGCTTCATGTGATCTATTTCTTTCCTGTATTGTTCATTCAATGAATCTGTCACTTTTATAATGTCCTCTTTTTCTTACTGTCTTCTTGAGAAGCAATTCTTAATTCTTTTACTTCAGAGCTTATTTCTGATCTGATTTCCTCTATATTTCTGCATTTGATTCTTTACTTCAGATGCTAGTAATAGAGAGATTACTTTTGTATTTCAGAGGTCATTTCTGATCTGAGTTCCTCTATACCTTTATGCTGTTGTTTCTTTACTCCCAACGCTATTAATTCAGACATTTCAGCTGTGTGATTCCCAGTTTCTTCTGTGGTATTGGCTTCTGTACTTGTTCTGGGTGGGCTCGGGAACCAAGTCGGCATTTTTTTTCCTTCTCTTTGTCATTTTGTATATCAATGTCTTGTGACCTTTAGTGTAGAGTTTGATGCAGTTATAACCTTAGAAACTACTAAAATTTGGGTGCAGATTTACTAAGTTTGAGTTCATTCAGTTGTGCCTGACTTGGGTTGGTTATTTTGCTCAGCTCCTTCCTGCTGCAGCCCTTGGAGGTGAACTTGTTATGCCCCTCTGGCAAGATGTTCTGCTCCTGGTTTAGCTGCATGGTTTTGGCCCCTAGTCTCTCTGCAGGGACTTAAGCTGCAGAATTTTACCCCTGGCCTGTTTACCAGCCTGGGCTGGGTATGGAGGGGTCCAGGGGACACAGGAGAGTGCAGAAGCTCTCCCACATACTCATAGGGCCTGGACTTGGGCAGGTCTCGATGGGACCAGAGAGCGAGGTGGAACTTATCACTCACAAGGTGGGCTTGGGCTGATTCTGGAGGGGTGGAGGGGTTCGAGAGCCCGGCAAAAGTTCTCATTCACACAGGGGCATGGGCTTGGTTTGGAGGGGTCTAGGATGTGCAGGGAGCCCCGAAGCTCTCCCACACACTCTCAGGAGTTAGGCTTGAGTAGGTCTAGTCTGTCTCTTTAGAGGGTACAGCTGTACGCGCCGATCAATATTAGAATTTTGGCTATTAGCTGTGACTACCAAAGTACTGTGGTTAGTATGAGAAATACAATGAGAAGACTGTTTAACTGGAAATTCCAACCAGATAAACCATCACTGTAGGTCTTTTTTTAAAACAATCTTTGCTTTCACAGGAATAAAAAGTTTTTTGCTATTTATTTCTTATTATAAGCAATCTTTGCTAATTGATGAACTATAAGTAAGGTAAGGCTAATCTATGAATACAAACATAAAATCTGTAAAAGGGTTATTTATAGTAGGAGTTTTACTACAATTGGCCACTGCAGCGATACCTCATATAGCAGAGGTTACATTCCAGTCACTTCTGCTATGAGTGAAAATCAGCGAAGTAGCACCATCATCTTTGTTTTAGTATTTCTACACATTTTTATGCTTCCCACGCTCTTATAAAACTTTCCCACATTTTCAAAAACACATCTAATGTTCTTAACCATTTTTTAAACTCATAAACCTACCTAAATTTAACAACATATATAGCGATAAATAGTTTAGGGTAATTTTTTTTTTTTAGTCCAGTGATCAGTCGAACTTGGAACTTTATGCTTTGCCAGGCAGGTTCTTATGCCACTGAGCTATCTCCCTGGCCCTTTGATTAATACTTTTTTGAAAACCTGAGAAACAGTGAGTCCACAAATTCAAACTGCAAAATAGCGAGGGTCTACTGTATACTTGAAAGCCCACATCAATTTAAATAGAATTATTTGTTCATTGATGTTAATATCCAGTTAAAAGCCCTGTAGTTTCTTTGAAAACTTTTATGTTTCCTTTTTCTATATATGTATCCCAGCGCTGGGCTTACAAGCATGCACCAGCATTCCTGGACTGGGTCACTGGCTCAGTATGTCTGCTGTACAGGGCTGATGTGGCATGCAAGTGGTCCCTTGGTTTCGACCAAGTCGAAACCTGGTCCCTGTGCTTGCCTATGCAGGCACTTAGTCCACAGAGCTATCTCGCCAGCCCTAACACTATAGTTTTCTAAAACTAGTGAGGTGCTTTTGGTCAAACTTACCAAAGTAGACATAAAAAGAAAGGTTTTATATTTTACTAGAATACATTTCTTGTGTCTTTATCATTGAGTTTGTGGTTACTAAAAAGTGAGCTTTTAAAGCTAGGGAGTATCTTTATTTTAATCTTTAAAATATTTTTAGGGGCCAGGAAGATGGCTCAGTGTAATAAGCGCTTCCCTGGCAAGCGCAAGGGCCTGACATCCCCATTTCCATTCATTATTTTTTCAATAAATAGTTCGTGATTGGTAAAAAGCTATTACTTTATAACAATGTTTTGCTGGGCATATATGTATGCATGCATCTATAAATAAAGATATATTCTGAGCATGAACTTTAAAGTTAAATTTAAAGAATTAAGGCTACAAAATTTTAATACATATAAAGTAAATACTAGGTGATCTGTTTTATACAATGCGTGTTTCAACCTTAAACATGAAGATGATCAAAATTTGATATGTCTTTAAATTTGATCTTGAAACTTAAATTTGATCTACAGCAATTGAATTTCATTTAAGCAATATTTTTATTACTGTGCAAATCATATACATTTGCATGTTGAGTAACATGTCTTTTTGTGCTCATTAACCTTTTTGCCAAACTTTTCAGAAATGTAAGCTGTCCTTAATTTTTGTCCTCATAGTCATCCTTTATAAAAATTGCCAAATATTCTAAGGTTTGTGTTATGCAGAACCTACAGATATTTAAAGATTCCTGCACGACCGTGAAACCTACATTTGCAAGTTCATAGTATATTAAATGGTTTATTTATGATTCCAAGGTTTAAATCACTCAAAGATACAAAACTGCAAGAACTTTTTATCACACCGGTGGACGATCGACTCATTAGGCTCAAGTATCTTTCGTTACTTGAGTACCTGTTATCTTTGATGCAATATACATATCACGCCAACATTGTGGAGGCTATGAATACATTTCCATTCTTATGTCTATTTGATTGGTATATAATTCTGTTAGAACACAAAGATATCCAAATATTTTACCTTTCCGGTAACGTCAGTTTGGATTTTAACGTATTATATACTAATCACCTGTATCTATACACAAGTATATTCTTCTTTAATCACACTTTATTTATTTATGTATTTGTATTTTAGGAAAGAGTCTACAGGGTGTTCATGGTCTCACTACTAGGTCAGACTCATAGTGATTCATACGTATACAGCTTCCTAAGTTCTGGGTTTATAGGCCTGTAACAGCACGCCCAGTCTCAACTGCCATCTCAGCATGCCCAGGGCGTGAGGCCAGCATGGCAGGCCTGGGAAATCACACTGTATTAAAAGACAACTTTAACTAGGAGTTTACATCATTGAATATCTTGTAGTAGATAAAGATAACAAAATTAAAATTTGTTCTATACTGAAGTACTTTGGGCCAGTGAGATCAGCCAGCAGACTAAGCCCCTGGTTTAGGCGAGCTTACCGCACCGGCCCCACCCACGGGCACACTGAGTAGGCCACCAAGTCCAGGAGTGGTGGGCCACGCCTATAATCCCAGCACTGGGGAAGCTGAAAACAGGAGGATCACTATGAGTCTGAGCTCTGTGGTGAGACCCTGTACCAAATACATAAAGATAAAAGAAAAGACAAACCTATTTAAATACATTTCAGATATAACAACATATCCTAGTAATTCTAATAATAAAATGCCATGTTAACCTTGATCTCAAATTTTCCTCTGAAACATTATTATGGTTGTCTACTAGGATTAGAACTCTCATTCTACCCAGATACTGTCTTTCTGGATATTCTTCCAGAAGAAGTGAAAACTTCCTACCACAGTGATAACTGTAGCTCACTACTGTTACAGATCAGTGAGGCCAAAAAGCTACATTGGAGCCTACGTAAGTCCAGTAAGACTTTAAATTCCTGCCGGGTGTGGTGGCGCATGCCTGTAATCCCAGCGCTTGGGAGGCTGATGCAGGAGGATTGTTGTGAGTTCAAGACCAGTGTGAGCTACAAAGTGAGCTTAACGCCAGCCTGAACTGCATAGTGAGACCCTGTCTCAAAAAGACATAAAAAAAAAAGGCTTTAAATTCTTTTGTAAAGTTTATCTTCAAAACTACTGAAATGCACACCTTCTTAAAGCTAAAAATAGAGACTTGTGCACTAAAAAATGGATTATTTTTGTCTCTGGATGAATAATACAGATCAGGTGAAAAAAATCTTGAAAAGAAACAACAGGCTTATAGATATCCTCCGTCATCAGAAAAGGTTGGTAGCCAGTTGGTGACAGTGGCTACTCCATACTCCAGTCCCTTGAAAGCAGTGTCCACAAGTGGTTCTTTTCTCCATTTTCCTACACCACTGCTAATACTCTGTTCATATGTGCTTAAATCTCTTGGAAATATTTTCTAGTTCTTGCCTAGAAGCTGCCAAACTCCAAGTGATTGTGCAGATGAAACAAGAACTGCACAAGACTCAATTTTCTCTTATGATCTCGCAACGGATTTCATCACTAATAAATTGCAATATGACTAATATCCAAGACCCCTGAGCTTAGTTCTCTGCAGGAGGCCCCTGACTGCAGTGTGCCCCACACTGACATTCTTTTGCTAAAATAATCTAGATTGAAACAATATTCATTCTCCCCTAACGACAGTTAGGGATAGCTCAGCTAAGTATAGTAGTACAGACAACTAAGTTAGATAGACATTTATATACAATGAGAGAGGTACAAACACTCAAGAAAGTCAGTGAAAGTTGCAGACATTAGAGTTGTGGCTGGAGTCATATCTGAAAATGGCTGGGCCTTGGCATAAAGGTGCAGTGACTAGGCACTCAAACCTCCCTAAAGGATAAATAAGATTTGATGTTATATTGTAATTAGCACCAGCTGGTCCTTTCGATCCAGATAGGCATCAGTCACCCATCTGTATGACCAGAGCATCTGGAGCCATCTTTTCCCAAAAAATGTCTTTGCTGTTTTCATGTATTCTTGCTACATGACACTTCCTCTTTGGATCAATGACAGTTTAATGGCAACACTTATAATCCTATAGGTTGATTGCAGTTTTGCCCATGTTTTAATTGACATTGTGATTTTGCTGTGTTACTGTTTCAATATCATTGATTGTTATCAGTTGATGTATATTTTAAATTCTCTCTGTTCAAAATTATTAGGTTGTTTCTAGAACTATGTTCATTCCAAATCAATTTCTGAATTTGCTACCCTATAATTTTTCAAAAAATTCACTTAGAATTGTATTGACTTCAGTGGGACTATTGTAATATCCCTTTGTTTCAAATTGGATAATGGAGTTCTCTATTTCTCTTTCCCTTTGGTGAACTAAGCATTTGATAATGTGTTCAATTTTTAAATTATTTTTAAACAATATCCTAGTACTATTTCTATCAGTCTTAGAAATCTTTAGGTTATTACATTTATAAATAAATTATTTTTAAATTAAAGCACAAAGCTAAAAGAAATACCCCAACAAATTATGAATAGTTATTTGAATTAGTCGCAATAATATACATTAGTTCATTCATTTTTGTGTCTACATGATCCACGCTCCTTTTGAAATAAAATTTATAAGCTTTGGGGATTGTCCAGTTAAATAAAAGCAAAAAATTGCACAATCTTCCAAAACGAGAAAAATTAACAAAAATCACAGGTGTTGTGTCTGTTATGTCCCAGGTGATTGAAAAACCACAAGAAAAATATGTAAATGCACCCGTGGGATACTTTTTTGTGAAGGTAAAATAAATAGTGCAAGAAGTAGAGTGTGACCTGGAAATGCACTTTGATTTTAAGGTGGCCAACAAATCTTTTAGTAAATTAAACTGGGACTAAACTTTCTAAAATTTTAAAAATATAATTATAGTAAAAACAATTGGCCTACTGTTAAAAAATTTTCCACTTGGCAAGTCCAGGATAAAAATCAGCTGTCAATGAGTCTAAAGCACTGACAGGTATGAAGACTTGACAATTAATGAATTCAAATAGAGAGCCAATGGCTAGGTAATGCTGAGTGTGTGAATCTGGGTAAGGCCTTTGGTCCAAGAAAACCAACTACAACTTCTGAAGAAGGTTCAAATATGAAAATGTTTACATTTAAGTAAAAATCAATTTATTTTTCTTTTACAATTGAGTATAACCTTCTTACTGAGTTACATCTCTGGACATTTCCTCCCTGTTTTATCTTTTTGTTTGTTTGCTTGTACCCTCTTTTTGTTTTGTCAGAGGCAATCACTTGAACTTGCTAATTTTCCGAGGATGGGTTTGAACTTGCTGCCCTCCTGCCTCAGCTTCCCTGGTGATAGGATGAAGGGTCTACACAAACATACCCACCCTGATTAAATAGAAACTTTACTTGCTATAAGAAAGTGTAATAGGAACAGGGATTAAAGCAAAAGCACAAATTAGAAGGCTACTGCAAGGATCCAGTGGAAACACCAGGGCAGCTTGAAATCAGGAAATGGTTATTGAATTATGTGATACAGTTCAGGTGTTACACTTAATGACTCAGTTTCAAGAATCTGCTTAAAATTTATTTTTTACTGGAAACATTGTGAAGACTGTGTTATTGTTTTACTGTTTCCAGTGTATGTAAAATATTATTGTTCTACAAAAACATGAAAAATATAGTTAAATGATTAATATTTTTATTGAGGGTCCAAGATTTTCTACTGAATTCAAAATAAAGTATACAATGAAGATTTTAATATTTGCTTCCTGGACTGAAAATTTAACTGTTTAATTAGCATAATTACAACTTATGATCCCTGAAGTCTTTTAGATGTTATTAAAATACACTTTGCATTTATTTTAAAATTTAAAGGAAAAACTACTGTTGTGAAGCATTTGTTGATCTATACTACACAGTAATATAAACAATTAATAACCATGACATGAACTTAGCAGCCAGAAAATTGTTGAGATCATTTCTCTACTGGACTTCATAGGATTGGAGTGAAATCTTTGACCCATCTCCCTTGACCAATCCACATGAAAAATAGATGCCTGCTATCCCACGACTAGAATTTCAATTTGATCTGTAATTCATTTCCTAGACAATTACATTTTAACTGTAGCCATTACATGTGTACACCACTCCACCCAGATCAATTTATTTTTTCATTTATATAAAATATAAGTATTTTGAATTGTCATGATAAACAGAAAAAGAAGATAAATAATGTTGTATATAAGGAAAAAAGCACTGTAATGAATAATGATCCATATCCAGCACATTGTTTTGTATTTGTATAATATAATGTTCCATTTTAGAAAGGTTTCACCTCTCAAAGTGAAGTATTTAGAAAAATTTTATAAGCAGCATAAAAGTGATTGAATTACAAAAGTGTTCTCTGCCTTGGTTTCTTTGCTGTTATGCTTATGAAATGACAACTCTCCACTTACTACTTTCAATCTATTTACAGGTTTTTAATTTTTTTTTTTCTACAGCTAACCCCTCTCTCGTCAGTACACTAGACTTTGGTGGTTCTCAACTTGCAATTCAGTGGGGGCTCAGCCAGGCTTACATTGCTGATTTTATTACAGTAGCACTCTTACTACTGAAAATGTAATGCATGCCAATATCTCTGAACTTACATACTTAGGAAATAATTTTTAATGCTCCTTTGGAATAAATACTTACCTTGAAAATTTCATCATATATATTGATATTGAAGTAAATATGATATATCTTTTCCAACAATTTCTGTAATTTGCTACATGCATGGAAATTATGATTTATTTCATTTTCTCATAAAGTACTATTCTATACAATGTGAAGCCCTGAATGGCAAATCAATACTGACCTTTACATATCTTGAAATTCTTTTCTTAAATTCAATTCAACCCTGTTGTAGGCTTAGGTAGAAGTGAAAGATCTTTTCATTTTATTTTTATTTTTATTTTTTAGGGGCTTATACATTTCAGAGAAAACAGCAAAAACATAATATTGAAAACTAATTGTAAAAATACTATAAATCAATGAGGAAACTCTTCATAGTTCTAGAGTGTTTAGAAATTTTTGAGAAATGTAGACTTAGCTAACCCAAAATATTTTGCTATATGAAATAATTTTAAAATGTTTGCTGACCTCTATTTCCATTTTAGTAATTTAACTCCTGAAATCTGTAATATTACACATCCATGGCACAGCCTTGGCTTAAGGGAGTTTGCATGTAAGGAGCCTGTCAGTCGATACGACTTGACTTATTGCTGTCTACTATGCCTGGGGGTGTCTTCCACCTTGCGATAGCCCTTGAGAGCCTTAGTTAAGCAAACTTTCTGGAGATCTATTTCTTTCATCAATTCTGCATGAAAGTAAATGGGATTTGCCAGTTATTTCTCTCATTTCTAGTTTTCTCCATACTCTGCTCCATTGTGATGATATTTTGTGAAATATAATGCATACAAACATTTATTGCAGTGAAATAAAAATTTATCTGATCTAATATCACATATCATATAATGAAAATAAAGTCAATATGTTTAGGTCTTTGAGAGAAAAATACGTCTTGTCAAGCTCGTGTTTCTCTGTGTTCTCTTTTCTGGCCAATGTTGTTCTCTGCTTTTTCTTTCATGAAATACACAACCACAGAAATTATCCTGGAAGAAGAGCATCAGAATTTTGAATTATATAAGCAAAAGCACTGCTTCAAGTAGAGACATCTATTTTGAGTCTCTTTGTGCTGATTCTATGGTTGTCAGGTCGTTTTTCCCCCTCTCTCTTCAGTGTTAACATTCATTGTGTACATTAATATATCATTATCCTTTTGTGTAACATTCAATCACAGTATCAGTAATTTCAAGTTTCTTATTTCTTTCACTGAAAATTTAAGACAATTTATTTGTTCCTTAACACTCCATGGGGATTGAGAGAGATGGGCCAGTTGGTTCACAGTGTGTCTCTTTGGTCCTGACAAAGCATGTTGGGAATGTGGAAAATAATATGTAGCCCGTTGCAATCTTTGTCACCTTACAGATTATTTTCCCTTCCTTCAAGGTTGTAATTCTTTTCGTGCTTCAACTTACAGCCTCTCAGAGTATTTCAGTTTACTTTTAATGTTGTTGTGTTTTTGAGACAGGGTCTTGCTCTGCAGTTCAGGCTGGCCTTCAAGTCACCCAAGCTGGCTGGTCTCAGAATCGTGATGATCCTACTGCATCCGCCTCATGAGTAGGCACCACTACTTTCAGCTTTTCAGTTTACTCTTAATCATTGGATTCCTACTTTTTTCTTTCCCATGATTTAGTACCTCATGTATTTGAGGACAAGCAATTAGTTTTACAAAAACCTATTTAGCAAAAAAAAATCAATTGCATTTTAGTGAAATTCATGATTATATTAAGAATTACTAGTTTTCCAGAAGAACTGACCCTGGCTATGAAGTCAAACTAATAATTTTATTGCTATTTTTCTCTGATTCCCTTATATAAGCCATCTTTACAGCATGTTACTTTAGTATTGTGGTAAAAAAATAAATGAATAAAATAAACACATGTATAAATTAATACTCGACATATTTATAATGTCTAATAAAATTATTAACTAATTGTAAAATTCCTACTTCACTATCTATTAAAATTTTATCTCTGTCATTCTTTATAAATAACGTAAATTAATTGTGCATCCTCTTCTCTTTCTGAATCATGTCCTGGTATTAATTACACATCTAAATTGATGGATACCGATATATCCTTTCCAAAGTATTTAGTACAGGGTCTACAGAGTTTCACTGCACAGATCAGACTTGTAATGATTATGTTTTCAGCCTCCTAAGTGCTGGGATTGCAGGCACAGACCACCATGCCCAGTCTCAATCTCTATGTCAGTGTGCCCCAGGAAAGAGGCCAGCACGGCATGTAAGGGATCCAACCCCAGCTGCTGAGCTCTACCTAAGCAGGCGCTTTAGTCTACTCAGCTATCTGGCAGTCCTCCTAGAAATTTCTTGATCTGCACACTGCCATGGTGTTTTCTTCTCTTCATCATGAAAGAAGACTCTTCTGATGAGTATATATTCCTCTTCCTCAGAAAGGGAATATCACTTTGAGGGTTAATAATTGACTTTGCCCCAAGTGCCATCTTTTCACTACCTCTTCTCTCATACTATTCCAGTCACCAGTGTCTTCTCTTGTTTCCTGACCTGCAAAGAATCCTTTGGTGCAGAGTATAATGACTGATTTCTATGTGTTCTGACATATCACATATATACTACAAAAGCAACTTAATTAATAAAAAGTAGTTTTTTGATATCTTCTCACAGCCATTGAATGAAATCTTTATTGTTAATATGTAATAGAAAGGGTTTTTTCTTACTAAGACTAATATGCCACTCATAAATGATCTAGGATTACTGAAAACTCAGTTTGGGCTCATTGAACAATAATTCAGTATATTCTGAACAATTATGCATATACATAAATGAGTGAATATAAAGAGAATCATAACAAAGAGGAAATAAATTTTGGGGTTGTGTGATTTGTGAAGTTATTGAAAAACCGGTTATTTCAATTAATAGGCCAAGATAAGTTTTTGAATGGCACAGAAAATGAATAGCTTAATTATTGAACTTGAAAGCTTAAGCAAAAAACATCGGTTGCTGAAAAATTCATGATTATTTTAAGAATTACTACTTTTCCAGAAGAACTTCAACAAATAAGGATTAATGTTCCCGAATTATGTTTGTTTCTCTCAAAACCTTTTGTTTTCTCTTCTTTGGACCTCAAAAAATTTTGTTGTTTTGTGATTATCTTTCTTTCACCATTCTTTTCTTTTTTTCTAGTTCTTTTACTGCTGTGCATACTTTTAGCTTTTTTTTTTAAATCTAAAATGTAATGGATGTATGATTATTAAATCATACACATGTTTTAAGAAATACTCTAGATTGGCTAATTTGTCAAGCAGTCGTCATGGCTTTTCCACTTCCAGATGTCAGCAGAAGTACATGCAACTGGAAAGTCATCCATTTTCATGAGTAAATAACAAATGTAACGTGATATCTCAGTGTTCACTCTACCTCCTCCTCCTCATCTCAATATTATCATTCTGCAGTTTGAAGTTTAGAAAATAAATTCTTTCAAGATCGCAAAGCTCATATCACTGGAAAATGACTAACGCCTGCAGTAGAATAGTAATAAGCCACAGTGAGCACAAAGCTGTTCTGTACAAATCGAGTTTTAACTTTCACTGATGTTCTGCTCTAGTTTTTTTCCTTAATTGAGGCATTATGTACTGTATTTGCTCCTGATATTAACAGACAGTATCTGGATTTTTAATAATATTGCATGATATTTAACATTTGTTGGTCAAGAAAATGTATAGAAAACAGTGCTATAGTAATAGTTTTCACAATAAGATGTTAGTCATTAGTTTATTTTTATTAAGAAAGTCGTGAGAGAAATGGTAAGAAAGACAAAAAAGAGACAGACAGACAGAGAGAGTGTATGGATGTATGCCTGACATTACTCTGTGGTGTGCTGATATCGAAATAAACAAGGCAGAAATTTCTAAATCCGAAGGTTCTAAAATATGGATAGAAAGACAATGATAGTTATAACAAAGATAGTTACAAGAAAACAAGGCTGGAGCACTTAGTGACTGCTTTTCTGTAGTCAAATGTGGCACATTAAATCATTTAAATTTTCATTAATTTAGTTAAAATTTTCATTCTCTATTTTTTAAACAATTTTATTGAGAAACAAATAGCAATGAGACAGCTTGAAAACTAATTAGTAGGACAGTTTTAATAATACAGTGTATATTGCCTTAGTGGTTACTAAATGTACAAGATGCAGACATAAAATCCTGTCCATAAACACTAAACAAATCTTTCTATTCATTGAATTAAGAAAATGTAGCTGTATATCTATCCTAACTACTTTTTATTTTGGTCGAACCAGGGATTGAACTCAGGCCCTTGCACTTGCCAGATAAACACTTATTCTACTGAGCCATCTCCTCCACGCTCACTATTTTGAATATACAGATACAAAATGGTCCTTCATTTGTATCCCTTCTTTTTTGTTGTTTAGCTTTGTCAGAGAAGTGTATTCCATTGTCATTTAAATATGGTAGATGCATAAATTGAGTAAAATATTCCAATGAAATCCAGTAGTTCATAATAGTAGTGGGTTTTCCATAGGACAGGCAGTGTTAGAACTTATTGACTTGAGCCTTTTACATACAACAAGAAGTGTAACTTTTGTATCTGATAAGGTCAGTCAAATGTTGTCAGGATTTAGCCTGAAACCCTGTACTGCAGTATGTAGATCATTTGTCAGTGTCAGAAATGTGTATGAGTCACGCCCATTGCTTGTCCAATTTGCTCTCTGTGAGAGCCTGAGAGAATGTTTTTTTCTCCATGTGACTCTCCTTTGGCACATTCTATATCATCAATCACTTTCCTCTGTTGTCTCGTCTCCTTGATCAGAAAATTTGGGACACAACTGAGTTACATGATGTTACAGTACAGGTTTTCCTATGTCCTGAATCTTCACTGACCTTGAAAGGTTAGGGTCATAATGCTGGCTGTCCTTGCAGCAGTTTTGTTTTGTTTTCTCTGGTTTTTGGTCAGCAATCATAGGTTGTTAACCCTCCAGAAGAGAAGTTTATTATTATTACCTTATAACTTAGGCAATTGAGCTTAACCTCACTATTTGTCTGAATATCAAACATCTTAGGCATAACATCAAAAAGGTATTTTTCCGTCAAGTATTGACATGTTAAACTTTAAGTCCCTACAGTCATTTTCTATTATACATTAGGAAATATAGGCCTGATGATTTATCTTCCCCAAATTCTTACAACTGGGTAATGGCAAAAGTGGCCTTGTGTGCAATTCACATAGAAATTTCAAAATACACTCATAGCTGCATGCACAATAACATGCACCTATAGTAGCAAGGTACCGCTAGAGTCCAGGAAAAGCAACCAACTTAAAAGAGTTTGAAAAGAATGAGAGTAAGATATATGCTGGTCTGAAATGTCATAAAGAAGAAAATGAAATGAGAAACAAAGGCTTCCAAAATGATAAAACAACATGAGGGAAGGTGTAGAGAGTGCCAAACATCATAGAGAGAGAGAGGCATGCCAGCGAGGAAATGAAATAAGGAGAGAGGATGAAAGCTGTTTTTAAAACTGTGTCCTAAATGTTGTACCTCTGAGATCAAATAACTCAGATTTTATTGTGAGGAAAACAAGGAGTTCTGAAAGATATGTTGAGAATGACATGGTCACATTGCTCTTTTACTTGTTTAAGATGCCATATTTGTGAGTTTTGTGGAGAAAAATAAAACATTGCTATGCTGTAGCTGTAGCCTTGAGACAAAACAAAGAAAGACTGGGTAGTTGTATGAAGAGAAATGGATGGATTTAGATCAATCTAGTGCCCAAAACTAGAAAACTGAGCTGATAGTCTTTATGGAGTAGGTCTTAAGCAAAAATTTTAGAATTTGTGTCATTCTCTTCTAAACCATCCATATGAGACTCAGACTTAAAGAAAACAAATACAGACACAAAATGAGAGAAAAATTTTGAAATAGAATAATCATGCCAATTGTTTTTAGGAAAATTAAAATTTAGAAATAGAAATGGAGACAACAGGTTGAACACCTGTTGTGTGAATAAAAAGTGAACATGCAGTCTGTACTCAACTACCTTAAAAGACCATATATTCTAATACTCTGTATGGTATTTTTTTATCATGAATGAGTGTCGAACTTGGTGAAAAGCTTTTCTGCATCTATTGAGATGATCATGTCATTTTTGTTCTTGGTTCTGTTGATGAGATATGTTATATTTATGGATTTGCATATGTTGAAACATCCCTGCATTCCAGGAATGAATCCTACTTCATCATGTTGTACAATATTGATTTGCTGAATTGTTTATACTATTTTATTGAGAGTGTTTGATCTTTCTCTGGTTTTAGAATCAGGAGTGAGTTTGGAAAGTTTGCATCCCTTTCAATTTCATTGAAGAGTTTGAGGAAAATGATTAAAACTTCTCTGAATTTCTTGTGGAATCCTGCTGTGAATCCATTGAGAGCTGAACTTCTCTTTGTTGGTAGGTTATATAATATGTTTTTAGTTCTTCTTTTTGTTATTGGATTATTCAGAGTTTGAATATTTTCTTGATTCAGCTTTGGCATTTCATATACATCTAGGAAACTGTCCATTTCCTCTTTGTTTTCTACCTTGTGAGAATAAAGATTTTGGAAGTAGATATTGATGAAATTCTGAATTTTTCAAGGTCTGTAGTGATTTATCTCTTTACAGTCTTTATTGCATGAATTTCGAATTTTTTCTTTCCTTTTTTAATTAGGTTGGCTAAGGGTTTATTAATTTTTATCTACTGTTTCAAAGAACCAAATCTCTGATTCATTTATTCTTTGTATTGTTTTCTACATCTCCAATGTGTTAATTTCTGCTCTAGTCTTTATAATTTCCTGTTTATCAGGCTTTGGGCTTGACAACATTGAGATTCCATCACACCCCAGAACAAATGTCTGACATCAAGAAGTCATCCAATAACAAATACTGGAGAGACTGTGGAGAAAAACCAAACCAAACTAACCAAACAAATAAAAAAAACACTTCTGCATAGTTGATGGGAGTGCAGACTGGTACAACCAGTATCAAAATCAGTAGAGTCCTTGCAAAACTGGTTTTGGAGATCCCATCCCAGCCAGTTATTTTCCTCCTGGGTACTTTTCCAGCAGAACTGAAAAGCTCACGCAACAGTTATATATGTTCACTCATGTTTACAGAAGCACAATTCGTTATAGCTAAATCCTGGAAACAAGCCAGATGTTCATCAACTGAAGAATGGATAGGAAGATGTGGCATTTTACAGAATGCAGAATTATTCAGCTACATAAAAAGGACAAATTTGAGTCTGATAAATGGATGCAACTAGAGAACATATTCTTAATTGAAATAAATAAGACCATCATGTGCAAACAATGTATTGTCTGCTTAGTGTGAGAACCTGAAACATAAAAATGGTATCTGAAGCATACAGTAGACACGAGTAAAAGGGAATGGAATTATTCAAAATGAAAGATTTAGTGAGCTGAGGAGAAGGATAGGAGAAGGAGTTAGGGAAATAAATTTTTCTGTGTATGTAAACTGGATGCTTTGGACAACTATAATATGCATTTCTGCTGATCTATGGAAAAAAGA
The DNA here is from genome assembly GCA_004027165.1 of Ctenomys sociabilis. Classification (NCBI taxonomy): domain Eukaryota; kingdom Metazoa; phylum Chordata; class Mammalia; order Rodentia; family Ctenomyidae; genus Ctenomys; species Ctenomys sociabilis. The sequence continues at coordinate 18,565 of PVKA01014407.1, forward strand.
GGCTAATATTTTAATTTACTTAATCTCATTTTTACAATTGTTTCACCATTTCATCTTCCAATTTCTTATACATTTCTTTCTTTCTTCTCCCAATCTTATATACATATATTTGGTAATATAAATAACATTTTGGAGGACAATTTCATGTATTACAACAAATATTGTCACATTTATATTACTTTGTTAAGTGAAATTCTGTATTGCTTATAATTTTTCTGTCATAATTTTAATTTTTTTAAAAAATAACTAATAAAAATCTCAAAAGAAAGAAGATATGGTTGCAATTAGGCTATCCAGTACTGTAAGTACAATTAGTGAATGTTTACATTCTTAATGAGGTAAAGTTAATATTTAAGTATTGGTTTTTCATCATGATTTCTAGTACAGTGTTTAGCTTAAATTTTAGTCATAAATTTTAAATAAATTATATGGTAACTAAATTTTCTTACAATAGAAATATACTAATAAATTCTTCAAATATATTATTTCTACTTTATGTGGCAGGCTTTATATTTATTGCTGATACAATAAACTACTAAAAAAAGA